>JAHZMX010004627.1:0-11814 GCA_027743895.1 Seira musarum
GCTCCGCCTACTGAACTTGCTTATGTATGAGAAAATGTAAACAATACGCGCACAGAGCATATGATTTCGCGCGCGACTCATTTTAAATTTCTCCATAAAGATTGCTGATTGATCCCCTTGCATCTCCATCAGCTAATCAGAGAACTTCGTGGAGAAAAAAATCCGACCAAGAGCTATGCATTGAATGCAAAGTCTATTAGTATATAATACGCGTTAGTCAATGGCACATGCTGCATCAAAATGTAGAGCTTGCGGTACTCCGAGAACGCACTGAGGCTCATACGTCGGCTTTCAACTAATCTTAAATACACCAAAGCGTATTTGAGTAACATCATCAGAATACAGCCAAAATTTCTTAGGCAAGTTGCAAATGGTTGTGTAAGCAGTGGTAAAACCAATAGTGGAATTTGTGTTAAAATCTTTAAAGACATACTTTTTGACAAATCCACATATTTACTAAATACGATAGATACAACGTTGCAATCAAAATAAATAAAAATGAGAGGGAAAATGTTATTGCGAATGTTGTTGTGGGCATCCAAAGCAACAAACAAACTCCCATCATATCCCATTCTTGTTGTAATGACGGAGAAATTTGATCCATTAACGAGTTCACTACAAGACTTAAATCCAGTCCGAAAAATATCAATGCAGTTTCTACAAAAATTTCACAAAGTCCGCAAAGAACAACTAAGACATAAAACAGTGTAACAATCATAGGAGCTTTCAAGTCTGTCACGCCTCCACCAGTGATAATGGAAAGTATTCCACATGAGAAAAAAAATAGACAGAGAAGAATACTCGGTGTGACGCAAAGGAAATACGAAAACCAGTCTATGTAATTCCTCGTGGAAATCCATTTTTCTCCTAAACTGTCCCAACGAATTAGAACAGGAATTCCAAGAAAATTGTTAAATTTTTGGTTAAGATTTAAGGCGAGAAATGTCGCTTTCTGATTTTGAATCATGTTCCTTCTTCAGTTGGTTTGGAAACTGGGAACTAATAATACGAATAATACGCCCCACGAATGAAACTTGGAATGAGGAGTTTGAGACATATGAAAAAAATGAATATTTTGGGTAAAGTATTTGCGATATTTCCGCATGAGTTATGAACTATTTCGGGTATCTAACAAAGAGTGACTGAAAAAACTAATAGAAACGGGTTGCTTAGAAAATTTAGGACACAAAAACATGTAAGTATTTATGTGCTTAAGTTTTGAGGAGTGGCCTTAAGAAAAAAACCTTTTAAAAGTTTAATCGATATATTTTAGATAAAACCGAGTAGATTGTTGTAGCATGTAGGATTTCCTGAATTTTATTCCTAATAAAATATTTACGTTTTCGATTTTTGTTTTCTAAGACATGCTCTCGTCTTGTCTGGTCGGTAGTATGGTATTAAAAAATCCAATGGTTTTGAAAGTCAATGCGCATTTTCGAATATGGTTTGATATAACAGGTAATATGTAAGTGATTTTTATTTATTGAAAACCGTCCCGTATTTTTAAATTTAAACAAAATTATTGGTTTTTAAGTTCGATTTTATCTCCTCTTTAGTGCAAGGAAATTTGTTTATTTCTGTAAAATCAATTTATTATGGGCATTTAATCAAATCGGGAACAAATTCCGATAACAATTTTACATATCGTCTCTATCACCAAAATCACCATACTTTAAGTAGCAGTAAATGACCCACAGAGTGAATATAGAAATAGTTCTACCTTGTAGTTTAAGTGTGGTTACTTATTGTTAGTCATTATTTTTAAAATAATGTGGGACTTCAGAAGCTTTCACAAATCGTCTTCGATCTTGAACTCTTTCAGATTTACTGGTATGCATATCCATGTCTCAAAATTCAGACATCCACATAGATATTCGGGCCTGTTTCAATTGTTGTATTCCGCTTGTTACATAGCTAGCGCGAGACGGCGTTGATCTAGTAAGGCCAATTCTATCACGTCATGATCAGTTCGTTTTCGGAAACATTTATTTTTACCTAATTACCTTAGAACTGAAAGATTTTTGATAGGAACTTCTATCTGATCAATCGGGTCATTAATTAAAGTAGCGCATGCGAGTGTGTAATGGGCATACATCAAGCAAGCAGTTTTAGCTTCGCTGACTAAATTCAAAATAAACTTTTTGAAGTCCTCTACATTTGCAAATTCTGCGCCCTTGAACGGCGCCCTCCAATCTGGTACGAGTAATTTTCTGATGATTTGGAACGTAAAAGGTACAAACTGAGAAAAGTTGTAAGTCCAAGTGTCCGTCTGTACAATTACATAGGACATAGCATTGGTGGCTTCATACGGGCCTTAGCATTACACTCCGTAAAAATTTTAGATTATGTTGTATTCAGGCAAAGTGAAATAATGACCTGATCTGGTCACATTTCAGTAAGCGCGTCATTTGGCTCTCACGAACAGTGCGGACTCTATTAAGCATATGAATTGACTTTCATGTAAGTTAGTTATCATTTGCAAACATTCCAGATGTATTGTATTGTTTTCAAGGGTTTGTGACGTTTGTAATTTGTAACGTGGAAAGAGGACACACCAGTGTTCTGTTGATGATGAAAAAACTCAGAAGCGATATTATCCCTGCGGCTTTAGCAGAGATTTAATGATTTCACTCAACACACAACGGTTATATAGTGTTATATAGTATGACCCGATGCCACCAGAAAATGTTAACAAAAAACATTTAGTTTATGGGCAATTTCACCACTATTTTCTTGAGAAAAATGACTTCAAACTTTTGAAACAAAACTTTTTAAAAAACTAGAAAATATTGCAATAATAATTTCAACCATATCAAACGGTTTTTATCCTTCTGAATTTAACGGACCAAAGAAGAAGGGTGAGAAAAACGGAGAATTCGGGACAAAGTAAACGGAGGCAATATTTAATGTGATAAAAAAATTACGTTTCAGCTTTGTCCACTTTGTTTCATCTACGACAAAAACTCATGGGTAAGTTGACAATAGTCGCACACTGCACGAAGCAATTAAAAATTAAGTGTTTTTCATCGTTATCTACGACGTGTTCAATCCCAATGAGCAATGTTCACCAGCTTTTGGCATTTGATATTGCACTTTTTGATTGTTCCATTTTCCTCAGACACCCAATCCATCCATCAATCACTTATCCGGCTCTTGTTGTTTTCCAATACAAAGTTTGTATGGGCTTTCGTCATGAATTTTAACCTACAAAATGAACAGGCTCTTTTTAATCTCACATCATTACAAGTTTACCAATCACATTGAAACTGTATTATAGATACACTGGTAAAATCATGGTTCGCCAATTCGCAATTTATTTAGCGGCAGGGCTCCTGTTTGCAATTTTGGCTCAGTCAAAAGGCAAGATAAATAAGCTGGTTAAAAAATATAAATAATTTAACTAATTTCGCCAATTCTAATTTTACGTGAATTCCTCAGGTTCACAAATTCGACCAAAGATTGCGGACGGTGAACCAGCTTTGGATGGAGAATTCCCTTACCATGTCGCACTTCGCTTGACAGGAATGCTATGGGATTACGCATACTGCGGTGGAGCATTAGTTGAAGCGGAAGGAAAACAATTTGTTGTCACCTCAGCAACTTGCGTCTACCACTTTACATTCTCAGAGGAGGTGTGTGGCTGTAATATTGAAAAGGATATTGACTTGGTGGCTGGAGATATCAACAGCCGAGACGAATCTGGATTGGAGCAAGTTCGAAAATCAAATCGAGCTATTGCTCATCCCGATTATGGCTACTACACAAAAGACAATGACATTGCAGTCCTTGGGCTTGTTGAAGGATTCACATTTACTGATGACGTCAAACCCATCAAGCTTCCAACACAAGGACAAAGGACTACTGGTGACGTCATCCTAACTGGATTTGGAGGTCCTCGGGAGAATGAAAGTGGGAGGAATTACACATACTTATTGGAAAAGCTGCAGCTTCCATTGATTAGTACTGAAGAGTGTGCCGAGATTTATGAGGGTACCTTGCTCAATATTACGGGAAATGCGCAGTTGTGTACCCAAAGTCGGCTTGATGGACCCAATCATTGTTATGGGGATAGAGGAAGTCCTGTAAAATCAGTTGATGGGGAATACTTGGCTGGGATTATTGCTTATCCTGATGTAAGATTTACTTTAGTTTCAAATCTTTGGCGAACAATAAAATTAAAACTATTATTTTTGCTTAGTCTTGCTCAAGCGCACTTCCGTGTGTTCCGGACGTTTACACTGATGTCGCCCAATTTGTGGATTGGATTATCCTTACCGCCAGAGATTTATGAATAAATTGCATGTGTTAAAGGTCGTTGTTGAATATGAAATTACTCACAATCAGTTATGGTATTGAATTGAGATTGTAAATAAAGCTTCCGGACATGATTGACATAATTTTATGTTTCATTTCAACAAACAAGCAAACAGACATGCCTGGTTTTTTTGCATTAAACGCCCTATTATATTGTGTTCGAGAGCTTTTGAGAAACTGACAATGAGTAAGCCTCATTCATTAATTCTTCAAAACTTTTGCATCCTTCGATTTTGAATATATATTTCTCAAATGAAATAGCTATAAATATTGTTACTTAGAAATTTTGAAATATTAAACGGTTAGGGCTGAAGTTTGATAACTTTTCTTCAATAAAACATAGAAAAAGTATGTTCAATTCGACATATTCTTTCAAATATGCCATTGTGACATGCATTTCATATGAAGCGACTGAGAAAGTAAAAGTTCAAGAGAAAGGATGTAAGTAGCATTTTCCAACTCTTGAATCATTGCACCTGCTCAACCACAAATAACAAAAAAAAACCTAGATCAATGATAAGGCGAGTGTGTTTGTTTTATTAGCATTCATTTTTTACTTCATTCTTATTTTTAGCAAAATCAAAATTATTTAATGTCATTGATGTAAATCATTTGTTATAAGCAAATAGCTACTTAGTTTTGCTACTTCATGAATCCAGTCTACGTAATGCGCTACATCCGTGTAAACATCCGGCAGGCATGGCAAATTCTTCCTGCACGACTAGAGTAAAAAATTGAATTTCTGTGAATCAGTCAATTTCAGATAAGGCTATGGGAATCAGTAGCCATTGTCCCAATATATTGATTTTACCTCTGGATAAATCACGATTCCAGCAAGGTAATCACCATTCACTGCCTTGACGGGGCTCCCAATATCCGTGTCACAATGGTTTGGACCGTCGATTCCCCTACTTTTTGCACACAGTTTACCCACTTCCTGTACACGGAACACAGTTTTTCCGTATAAAACCATGCAATCCATTGCATCCACAAGAGGAACTTGAATCTTAGCGAGAATTCCGGATTCGAAAGTTTTGTTTCCCCCAAATCCTGTGAGGATCACGTCTCCCGTTGTCGTCTGGCCCTCTTGTGGTAACGCAATTGGACTGACGTCTTCGTTGATATCAAACTCCGAATCCAGAGTTAAAATTGCGATATCATTTGCCTTTCCTATTGATTCATATTCGGGATATTGGTGAACACTTCGAATTCTCCGAATTTGTTCCCTTCCTGAGGTCTCCCGCCAGAGACTGATATCCCCGCCAACAAGTCTCGTTTTGCTCAAATCAAACCCAGGTGCTGTGAACGGTTGTGCACATTTTGCAGATGTGATGACAAGCTGCACGCCTTCTGCTTGTACTAGAGCCCCTCCACAATAAGAAAAATTGAACGCATCGGGATTTACAGCGATGACATACGGGAACTCGCCTTGCTTTGCATTTTCACCTCCAATTACTTTTACGCCGCTTGATTGACCTGCAAAATGAAGTTTGCGTTTATTTATACAATTTGGAAAAACTAAATGTTGTTTTTTAAAGTTACCTTGGGTCCCTGCAATTACAGTTGTTGCAATCAGCAGCACCACAAACGGAAAAAGAGTGTTCTTCAACATTCTTCAACATCGGCGTTTGCCTTTACACTCTCTTGTCGGGATTAAATTAAATGTGTCGAACCCAGAAGAGTAAAATGTACTGTGATTTCATGTTTCGTGAAACTGAAATTTTTGTGCATTTATTCTGTCAATCAAAGGTTGATCACGTGTTATCGAACACGTCAAGTCAAGCAATCGTTTGACATGAATGGTGTAACAAGGTTGTTTGGACAAGGAGATGTGCTTCATTTGCCGGTAAATAATAATTACTCGCGTCATTACTGACAGTGCTGACGCAATTAAATGCATTGTTGTTTGAATTTTCATGTGATAAAATTAATACTTCAGTTGTATTTTAACTTTTCCCAAATTAATGTCGAAAGTAATTTCATCCTGTTCAAGTTCTGATGTGGATAAGATAAGCAGTACAAACCCAATAGTTTTTTCCATGGAAGGCTGGATTGTATTGTGTCACTTCTGTGCAGTGTAAAACCCTGTACGCCCTTCAATTCGACATAGGTTTGATCTACACAAGCAACATCGACAAAACGCTTTTCAGACTAACTTAACGGACTATTTCACCAAAGTCCATTTTTTTTCATTTTGTCCGTCTCACCCAATCCCTAAAAAAGCAGTGGATGAATGGACAAAACCCGTATACTGTGTAAAAGTTGAGAAACGGTTTATGCAGAAACATTTCTTATTGATTCAGCACATATGACAAATTAGGATAAGTGTTTTTCACATTTATCTGCTACCTGTGTCGTATCATCTTATTGACGAATTGCCAATAATGACCAATATTTAACATTGCATTTTTAATTGTTCCATATTTAATTTGACACACAATCAATCAATCGCTTATCTGAATCTGGTTATTGTCCAAGCTACACGAAGCTCACATGAGATATCTTCAGGAATGAATAACAACCTACAAAATGAACATGCGCTCTGTAGTTTCTGATCATTACAAGTTTACCAATGGCATTGCAATAGTGTACTAGTAAAAATATGGCTCGTCTTTTTGCAATTCTACAAACGGGAGTTTTGTTTGCCATTGTCGCTTCTTCCGAAGGCAAGATATGCTTTAATTTAAAAATAATTTAGTATACGCACCTATTTTTGCAACGTTCTAATTTTTATGCGAATTTTTTAGCTTCAAAAATCCGTCCGAAACTTGCCGACGGTGAACCAGCTTTAGATGGGGAATTCCCTTACCATGTCGCACTCCGCGAGATAGGAGCATCCCGTGGCTTCTGCAGTGGAGCATTAGTTGAGGCGGAAGGAAGGCAATTTGTAGTCACCTCAGCTACTTGCGTCTACCACTTTACCTTCTCCGAAGCCGTATGTGGCTGTGATATTGAAAGGGATATTGAATTGGTTGCGGGTGACATCAATGGTGAGGATAATTCTGGACTTGAGCAATATCGAAGATCTAATCGAGCTATAGCTCATCCTGAATATGATTACTACACAAAAGACAATGACATCGCCATTCTTGGACTCGTAAATGAATTCAGATTTACTGATTATGTAAATCCAATCACGCTTCCAACCCAAGGACAAAGGACAACTGGTAACGTCATCCTCACCGGATTTGGTGGTACTCGGGAGAACGAAACTGGAAAGAATTACACATACTCCTTGGAAAAGTTACAGCTTCCACTGATTAGTATTGATGAATGTGCCGAAATTTATGAGGGCACCTTGCTCAATATTACTGGAAATGCGCAATTGTGTACACAAAGTCGGCTTGACGGACCTAACCACTGCTATGGAGATCGAGGGAGTCCGGTAAAATCAGTTGATGGGGACTACCTTGCTGGGATTATTGCTTATCCTGATGTAAGGCATAATTTTGTTTTAGTTATTCTTTGAAGGATTATTTGAAATTCAATATCAATTTTTTTTCTTGCCTCACTCAGTCTTGTTCAAGTGCACTTCCATGTCTTCCCGACGTTTACACTGATGTCGCACAATTCGTGGATTGGATTGCCCTTACCGCCAGAGATTTGTAAATAAATTATGATCAGCATGGTTAAGACGGACTTTAAATGAAGTCATTCATTTATTGTATACAGTGCAACTTGACTATAGTGGCTAGCTTTATAATGGCTACAGGGCAATAGTGGCTGGCTACGGTGTCGCCCGAATTTAACCCCATTTACTGCCATGTATTTCACTGGCTCCATAGTGGCCAGTTCTATAATGGCAACCCAACTATTATGGCCACTTTTGCACGGTACCCTGGCCGAAGAACATGTCTTATAACGGCTACTGGCCATATTTCAGCATGAAGGAGCAATATCAAGTGGTAGTTTAGGGTGGCTTTCTGGCTTTCTTATGACTGGTTAGCAAACTTTGTTGCTATTATTGTATTTTCAACGGTCAATGAGGGCAATATTTCATTTTCGGAGCGAGTATAGGTTAAAATAAAAAGCTGCAATGATAATAAATCCAGCTTCCCCTACACACTTGTAGGATATGGCAAAGTCTTATAATGGCCATGCGCCTTAGTGGCCACTTTTCTAGCCGCCCCTGAGTAGCCACTATAGCCAAGTTGCACTGTAATTGAATTGGTGAAGTGAAATAAAACAATCGCTACAACATCTACATATCTGGAGGTACACAAATGCTGGACAAATCATCAGTGAATCAAATAATTCGAAGCAAAGGTTCTCATGCATACTGCGCACGATATCTACATCTTTTCCGAATTTTGACCGAAGACCTAGTGTCTAACAGTGGGTAACCGTGTCGATCTGTGGACGAGATTGACAACTCATCATAAGATTGTAGCGGATTGATACACGTAAAGCCAATATTAGTAACTCTAAGAGCTTCATAAACGCACTAGAAAAAATAATCATTTCCAATTTGTTGTGATATGATACATTACTATATCACTCACAATGCATTATTCATACTAAAGTCGCCTCTGTTTAAGAAATTTCTTTCTTCAGTAAGCAGATCATGATATACTAAGGCTATCCATAAATTTGCAGCTCTCACTATGTCTTAGTCTTTGCATAAAACCGAAATGTTCAATTGTAAATCAGAGTTTGATAATTTGCACCTGCAGACAACAATTATTTTTACATTATTTCGAAACCTTTTGCTATTTTTTGATGGCAAGTGTTATAAAACGTCGTTAGTCAATTTAAGGCAGTTGCAACCAAAACAAACAAAAATTTGACTTTTTGAAATTCATGACAATTGATTATGTCATTTGACACCTCTGGTTTTGGACGTGTTTGTATTGCATGATATTAAATGGGGGAAGTAAATCCCAATTAATTTAAAACCCATTGAGAAGTGAGTGTTGTAAATTGGTATACAGATAACGTCGACCATGCTCTGTTCACTGAAAAAAATAATTTTTTTTAAATCGGAGGCGGCTTTAGCATGAATAATGCACTATCAACCTGAATAGGATTAGGATAGGGTTAGCTAAGGTAAGCATGGATATTGTGTTGGTTATAAGGAAAATAGAAAGAACTTCGTTATTAAGGAGCGGATGCACATCTGCACGCCCCTTACACGAAGATATTAAAATCATTTGCCAAGGAACAAATTTTAACTAGTATTCGGATACTGCACTTAACCTTGCATAAAAATACGGTGTTGGAAACGGGGATGAATTTAATCAAAGATCCAACCGGTATAGTGACCTATCTGCTAACCGCGTCAAGGACTATACTTATAACTAAATCTCGTAGGTGCTCGGGCTTGAAGTGCCAATAATTAGCTCACTAATAAACGAATCTGATTACGTGATTACCACAATTATCTTTATTAAAATTAATCACTAATCAAATACAATACTCGTAAAACTGAATCTACGGACAAACTGGCAGAGTTTCCTCGTGCTCAATAGTGGCTGGTGATTGCATCACCTGAAAAACATCTACTATAAACAATACCATAACTTCCTAAATGGCAACGTAATAATAATTCAAATATAATAATAGAGACGAGTTCAAATAGGGTTGGTTATTTCTGGCACTATTCGTTTGGCACTAGTATTATTGGCACTTAAATCGCAGGCACTGGAATTTAAGGCACTAAAATTGTAGGCACTGGGAGTTTGGGCACTTTCTTGAATGGCACTGGGAGTTTGGGCACTTTATTGAATGGCACTGGGATTTTAAGCACTTATGCGAAAGGCACTGGTACTTTAAGCACCATAGCTGAGAATTTAAAATATAGTATAACTTTGAAATGAAAAAGAGATTAATAATAGCTCCGCCAAGGGTTTCGACTATGCTTCAGGGTTCTGCAAACCACATGTGGTACCACCATTTGGTGGAAATGCGATTAGGGGGGCGGCACTTGCAGCCCTTCCCTTGCTTGTAAGAAGTTAAATACGTATAACTTCAAGATGAACGTCATCCTGTAAACTTGAAAGCGTCCGGAATATTACTTGTTGCACAGCAAAATTCTCCATTGATGTCAAGACCACTCCAGCGCAGACCAAATCCAGAGAAAAGTTGATACTTACCAGGCAAGGGAAGCGCCCTAAGTGCCGCCTTAATCGCATTTACCTTTCTTTCATACTTTCTAGATCAGCATGCTTTTGTGTTTGCGAATCCGTTTTTTAGTTTACTGTGAAAAAGTCACGATGGGCTTTATATGCCATATTGTATACCTACAGCGCATTGGGATAACTCAATGTTCACGCCAATGTTGAAAATCAACCATTTCAATTTTTTATAGATGTGAGAGAGTGTAGCAATTGACCTTCTCTCCCCCTTTGCTAGTTTTGTATAATGTAGGATGATATAGAATTCGTGTAAGGCTGTTCATCCGCATCCAAATAATTAAAACTTTCGACCTTAAAATTGACATTAAAAATCATCCCTACATTTTTGCAGTACACTAAAACGGAATCGTAGTACTGCAGTTATATTTTGAGAAATGCTGGAAGTCTTGTTTGATATATACTCAGTTATTGGCTTCGTCATAATTCCGGAATTGTGTACGTGTCATAGGTATCTTCGAAGTTGGCGTTTTTTCAGGATGGAGTTCAATTCAATTGTGAAAGTAAATGAAATCAAGTAAGACTTTTTTGTGGGGAAGTAATTTGTATTCACCGTAAATATCTGATCCAGACAATAGGTCTGGTATATACAACAAAAGGGTAATCTTCGTTTCAACGTTTTATCACGCAATCTCTATATATTTTATCGATCAGTTTGGTGTGCAAATAAACCATTTCTATTGAGCTACCATAAACGTTCGTACGTTCATCATATTTCAATAATTTGCACATAACATAACTACTTGGAGCGACAGAGTAAAAGGGGTTTGCTTCTGTTAGTTCATAACAAAAGTAACAAAGTCTCAGTCATTTAGATGTTTTTGCTTACGCCAAACCTTCAAAAAGATGCAAAGTATCATATTTTTCCGCTTTCGTGGCACACTAATGTTTTAAGAGCAAAAAGTTGCAAGCTGCAGTTCAATATTGGTCCATTTCCGGATTCTACGTTCCAATTTTGCGTTAGCGTTTAAGTTATTTCGATAATCTCACATCTAAAAATAAGTCGTTTCACAGCTGACAAAAATGCTTGTATTGTAAGTTTACAGAACTAACAACTTAGTACATATCGTTATTTCGGGAGTTACGCACTTATCATGCAAAATAAACTAACCAGTTTTTTAAAGTCAATCATTGCATAAAATACCTTATTATTCCCAATCAAATGATTTACCTATAAAACATGAGCATTTGTAGATAAGC
The DNA here is from genome assembly GCA_027743895.1 of Seira musarum. Lineage (NCBI taxonomy): Eukaryota > Metazoa > Arthropoda > Collembola > Entomobryomorpha > Entomobryidae > Seira > Seira musarum. Next base: position 11,646 of record JAHZMX010004627.1, read on the forward strand.
GATTTAAAGGTTATCAATTGAGGGATTTTTTATGAACGTAAGCGAGTTTTTTTGAATAAAATAGCATTATAAATACATTGGTGTCATTAAAATTGCGAATAAATATTTGTTTTGTGCACAAACGTTTGTCCGTGTCTCAACATCCTTCGACAGATTCACCTCTGTCGTG
>JAHZMX010004628.1:0-13158 GCA_027743895.1 Seira musarum
GGGGGGGGCACTCGGGGGGGTTCCCTTGTGAGTCAGTTTCTAATTGCATGACGTAATAATGTTGGTCAGTCAGTATCAAACTCCTACAAACCTACTCTCCCACTCCCATGACATTACAACCGTTTTGGAGAGTGGGGCACAGGAATTTATATTATGACTCGAGAAGAATTTGCTCCACTCATTTTTCCAAGCACACATAAATCAAGCAATAGTGCTTTTCATCGTATCAAATGAATCTTCTCTACATTTGTCGCGTTGATGTGCACCTCATTAACTGAGATAAGGAACTCAAACTGTTTGGAATGCCTTCAGTTAAGAAAAAACGGCAGCGTTGAAATTGAACCTCAAGCTCAGCCAGCATCTTTTTACTTTTTGTCATACTCAAGAAGACGATGATAATTACCATGATCATGGCCGTTCTGATTGTGAGCTGGGGAAACATGAGTATGTATGAGTGAATAGAATGGAATGTCGGAATTGCAATGGTTTTACTTTGATGAGAACGTCGTTATTGTCGTTATCATTTGAAAACGACCATTAAAGTGTCCATAAAATACGATTCAAACAGATGTGGAGATGTGCTCCCGTCTGATATGGAGTGTATGAGTTGTATGGAAATGAAATACAGAAAAAAACACATGAGCCTTCATTGTTTTGTAAATCGTCTTGGTTTTGTGCCGACAAGATATTTATCCTATTCATCTAAAAACGGAGCTAGGTAGTTCCACAAATACTCGGAACCGTTTAAATGATATCACGATCACGATATCAGTATCTGTTTTTGTTTATTGATTTAATCTAATCCGAAAAAAACGAAACACATTGTTATCAATGAAACGCCTTTGTTTTCCACATGAGTTTGGACATCCATCACAACTTGCGCTTGCAAAAATAAAATCTTTAATTTATTTTACATGATACACGCTTCGAGTTTTTAGTATGGCCAAAAAAACGTACAATTCTTGAACAATTTGTCCTATAAAAACAAATAAACATCTTGGCATCCAGTTAAATTATAACAGACTGAAAAAATGTTGAAAATTGCAACGGAAATTCTAAAAACGTTTCACAGAAACCTGTAAATTTTGTGTTAAAATCTTCGTCCAACACAACTAAAGTTTTACGCCGCATTTCTAAAACAATTAAATCGGAGTTTTAAAGAATCACAATTTCCTCAAATTTTTGCATATTTTTGTATGATCTCGACAATCAATTCAGGAAATAATTTTACAATTTATAGAGTTTGAATTCATTTCATCAAAATCCATAGACATTTTAATTGTGCTGACACATTATGGAATGCCATTATAATGATTCATAGTTGTGTCAAGGTTATCTCCCGCAATAAGTTTCATCGTCAAGTTCCCTCCATGAGGGTAAATAAATCTGCGAAAAAACATGACGACGGAAAATGCGTGAAATAAGATTTTTTTGCCATGCAATATTTGTTCGCACAACTAATTCGAAAACCAAAAAAATGATGTGCGAATGTAGCAATTTTTTTTGCAAATTCTCTTCTAACTTAGGACGAGACGAGCAAAAAGAAGATTTAGTGTAAAATGGGTAACCTACATGAACGCGATGTGATGTTGGATGTACGTCAACACTCATACAACACATAAGTCATCGCAAGAATGATCATCATCGTTTCCGCCACTTGCTTCATCTGCATTCACCACAATTGGATATCGGATAAACTCGGTTTGGTTTACACAAATATATTTGTAAAGCGGAAGTAAAAAAAACTTTCTTATTCTGTCTTCTGCTCTGCAACTGTTTAACTTCAACTCAAATTAAGGAGGATGAAAAAGTGCGTGTGTGTGGCCTGGCCTGGTCTGGTATGCATCTTCCTTTTTTTCTGGTACAACAAGCTCATATAAATATTTCATTTTACTTCACTCGCTGTAATTTGCACTGACTATTCTTATTTTAAAACTTGTAAGCGATCAATTATAAATTACAGGAATTAAATTTTGATTGATGCGGTTTCGAGCTTTTTTTTCAGACATGCATTCCAAATAGCAATGGGCAAGGGATACCGGCTTTTCAGACAAAGTCATTTTCCAGTTTCCCACCTGCCTGCCTTGAAAGCTGAAAATGCAAGACACCAGAAAATTCTGATGTCGTACGGTAATTTCACAAGGGGTTACAAGTTATGTAGTTTTGGTTAGTTAAAAATACATGCGAAAATGCATTCACACGAAATTAATTTAACAGTCTCCCATTCCAGCACACATTTCGTGTTCTTGCATTTTCTTTCTTCCACAAGTTTAATCTTCCATGGCGAACGAGCCAATGAACACGTTCCGACATGCTTACCTTTCCCTTTCGAACAATATTTGTTGAAAACAAAGTTTTTTAATTCTCTCGTGAAACAAGAAGGAAACACTAATTCATACAACTCCCCCCTTCCCCTCTGACATTTTTAATGAGTAAAACGTTGTTGTAACATAAAGTGTATGTGATTAGTAAATACGATTAGATTAGGAAGTGAAATATCAAAACATCCAAAAATCTATAGCTATCTTTAATTCCCCTAATTGTATTCGTCTGAGGTATCACCCAATAATCCCCCATGCAAAAATCCACCTGACCAATAATCCACCCACCAATAATCCACCTGCCAATAATCCACCCAACCAAATATCCTATTCTCAACAAAACTAATTTGTAAAAGGGGTATTCTAATGCGATTTGCAATGGAATACATATTATTTTTATGTTCACTTCAGTTATTCATGCTTGCTGGATGAAAGAAACAATAGTTTTGTTATATATTTGGTAACTTAGTTTTGTTGAGAATAGGATGTTTGGTTGGGTGGATTATTGGCAGGTGGATTATTGGTCGGTGGATTTTTGGTACGGGTGGATTATTGGGGGTGGATTATTGGTCAGGTGGATTTTTGCATGGGGGTTATTGGGTAGAACCGAAATGGATGCAAAAGAAAAGAAAAATTTTAAAGTCTTTTGAATTCTTAGGAAAACTGATAAATGAAATGGGTTGTAATAAAAATCGCCAATATTTTTGTTGTTGAAACTATGAAGAATTCATATGATGTAGACGGACGGACAGATGGACACCTCAAACACAACAAATACTCCATGAAAGGGTTGGCTACGTAATAAAAAAACTTCCGCTGCAGTCCAATGCATTTTAATGCATTTGAATGGAAGTATAAAAGATGTCTAGTCATGGTATGGCTTGGCCACGGCTACGGCTAGTCTCGATTTTTTTATGATCCTCAACATCATCAAAATATCCAGACAGAAGCAAAAGAGAACAAGAAGAATGCAACATGCAATGTGTGAAGTAAATGCAGCTGCAAGGCCAGAGCAGACTTTGAAAGAAAATAAAAAGAATAAAATCTTCATGTTTGAACGTTGTATGAAGAATAGAATGTGCACACAAAAATTTACGCTTCCGAAGAAACTTTTTTTGTTTTTGTTACGCTTTACTTTTCTTGCCACTGCAAATGCAATGAAATTTAACGATAGTATGACAGGTAAAACCTAGTTTTGAAGTTGACGGGAAGTTGTAAAAAAACCATTCGATATTCCATGGTCATGGCAGAGTAAATAGTATAAGCGTCAAACAGACAGACAGGCATTTGCTGGAGAAATGAAAACGAAATGCAGAAATATGAATAGGTGTAGCTGTGCTGGTGGCAATGGATCAAGGTAAATAACTGTGCATATCCACACTCACAATCAGTCTTGGAGGAAATATTAAATTCCGACTACTGCAATTGCACAGTAATAAAAAAGTTTTTTTGCTCGTAATTCTTGAGATATGAGATGAAATGACATGACATGAGACGAGCTTTCCTCTGCTAACACGCCATTATATTATCACCCATCACCTTCTCTTTGCCTTTCTTGTTCAAAGTTGATGATGACAAGAGATGAGTAAAAAACGGACAAGAAAGAGATAATGAACTATAAAAAAAGTTCTTTCGTTTTTTAACGGTACGTTGTGTAGGTATATGATTTTTATTTTTGAAATGTAGCCGAATATCAACACATGAAAGGCTTCAGACTGTAACTGTGACTGGATTGCAGGGTTCTGCAAACCACCACCAGACAGTCCACACCACAATTTTTACACCACACACAATAGATCCACCGACCACTCCACCAATATCATTCCACCAAGCTTGGTTACACCGACCACACCACCAAATCCATTCCACCAAAAATTTGCTCCACCGACCACACCACCAAAATACCACCAGTGGCGTGGTGTGTTTTCGTCATTTTTTTTCCACACCACCGAGTTAGTACACCGAAAATTCGGAAATATATGAATCAATTAATAATTCTCACAATAATCATATTTGGCGAGTAGGTTCATTCATGATTTTCCACAAGTTTGTTATGTTGGCCTGCCAATTACAATCAAAATTCGATTGCGTTAGCTCCGTTTACCATTCAATATTTAAAAAAAACGAAGTAATTCTTTCGGGAATGAATACTCCTACCTGCGAGTTGTTTTAAAAACATTTATGGAAAATGAGTATGTAATTATTGTTTGCAATTTATCTAGAGAAATAATGAAGTTATCATGCTTTGTTGATTATTGCAATATCACAGCATGATAATTTCAGCTGTTTTAGTAATGGGGTTCGTAGCTTTAATATTTTACACCGACCACTCCACCAATATCATTCCACCAATCCTGGTTCCGCCGACCACACCACCAAATCCATTCCACCAAAAATTGCTCCACCGACCACACCACCAAACACACACCACCAAGATACCACCGGTGGTGTGGTGTGGTGTGTCCACTTTTCCACCAAATGGTGGTACCACATGCGGTTTGCAGAACCCTGCTGGATTGAACTTATCGGCTTTTCTCATTTTTTATCTCAAAGTCGATAAAAAATATTCCAGAGTTGGAGAACAAGCCATCTCAATGCCAATGCAGGGTAATGAATGCTCCCTATTTAAATCCACAATTTTTCCTGCTTCAATACAATCTACTTATTGATTTGATATGATGATTATGATTACGACGATCTAGAGGTCTTGCTTCGTTTGCCAGTTGATTTACAACTGCGGCAGGCAAGACAAACACGGACAAGGAATACAAGTTTTTATGCCTTCCTAAACAATGTGACCTTTATAGTTTACTGAAGAAAAAAACCCTCCTTGGTTGCAAGCTGCAATCCACCTTTTTTTCCATGTATTTCTCATCAAATATTGCAGAACACATATTACATTGATGAAGTGCCTTAATTTTTAGCTGTAGCTCGCCTGGAAAGTTTTTGGGATCGTTTCCAGGTTTCGCCGTTTTAGGTTAAACATGCTGTTGGAAATTAATTCGTATCAATTTTGATTCCTTCTCAGCCGCGTTGTAATGCAAGAAAAACGTATTTCTGTCTTGTAATACAAAAAGAGTGTGAAGAGGTTATTTCTTTTCCGAAATAAAAAAAAACAAATGAGCTTTGTGCTGTTACGTTTCCGATGCTAACAATAGAAAAACAAAATTTGATTTGGAAGAAGCAGAATGTTTGCATTTGTAATACTATTTGTAACTCAAGTCCATTATTTTTTTGTGTTTATTTTCCTGTGAAAAGTCATAAAAACCTAAAACGTATGCCTTATAACTTACAATCAGTAAATGTACTCATTTTTTCAGATAACTTCTTCAGAAACTAAAATCAACATAATCGTCTTCAATACACCCAAATGAAATCTAATTGTAAGCATAGTGCAGTAGGTAAGTCTAGTCTGCTTATTCAATGATTTTAGTTTTCAATTTCAGTTATCTCTTACTGCTATAAGTTGACGATTGATTATAGCTATGCTTCGCAAATATTTACCCAGTTCAAATAGAAACACGACTATGACACAAGAAGATAATGGCAGGAAAAAGATTTAGCACGTAAGTGAAATCACAGTATTCTTACCTATTTTTGTATAAAAAGTAGGTTGTATTTGTTTGCTTTGAAACGTTGTATTGCTTAATGTTTACATCCACCTTAATTTTTAATGCAGCTTGGGTGGGAGTAATACTCATCTTACAGAAGCTTTGAAGAGCACAAAGAAAATAGAAATGTGAAAGGTGTGCAAAAAAATAGACGAAACGGGGCATATAAAATGACAAAACCATTTCCGCAAGAAACATTAAAGCACGGGACGCGCAACGTTAATTTTTGTTTGGGACACAAAAGTAGAATCAAACCACGATTTTTAAAATGGCAAAGAGTTTCCATTAAATGAGTAATTTAAAAAGCAGGCAAACGAAAAGTTTGAACAGATTTTACATTAAAGTATGAACCCCGCATATTTCCGCGGCCCCTCGCTACAACCATTTTGTTCAGTAAAAGTTAAAAGTTTTGCCCTTTTTATGTTGTCGTCAATATCAACTTTCTGACGGTTCAGAATAAGCGTGGAGGAGCATTTTTTACCTCAGCATGATTGCCATTATCAAATCTCTCTCCAAGAGACTTCCTGTAGCCTTTCCCAACCGATCCACATCGTATATATCAACATCATTGTTTTTTTCTTATGTGATCGGCAAAAAGTGCGGATGGGAAATACAATTTTTCATTTTGCCATATGTCACGTCAGGAAGTTTTTACTTCTGACGGGATTTTCGTCGAGCTGCTTACTCCACTCCAGAATATTAGAGTACAGAAGACTCTTTGTTTGTCGGAGAGTGTTATCCTTCCTTCTCAATTTTAACGAGCTCTGATTGCCAAAGCAGAAGAATTGCTACATTCTATCACATATTGAATGCGTAAAGTTAAGAGTTAAGAGCTTGGGTCACTTGGGTGTAGGTGCAAAAAAGGAAGACAAGAAAAAAGAACGCGGCCTGTTTTTTTGTGCGTGTAAACGGCAGCTGTCATGTCACAAGTCCCTCACTTGACTTGTGGCAAAGCATTGCTTTCGCTATTGCATTAGGCAAATACCACAGGATCATATCATATCGAAAGGATTCACAACTCACAAGATTGCTCGATTACAAAACCACAAACAAAACCTCCCTCACTTCGTCCCTGTAGCCACGCCGTAATAATGAGAAGTTACGGATGTTTTGATGGGAAGATAGCACTGACAAGGGAACCCCCCGATCTGTACCCCCCTATTCGCATGTAAGAGACATATAAGTAGTCTAAGTCAGTTTTTTACGCTGGGTACGAATCCGTTTTTTAATTCCTGGAGATATTTCAGAATTATATTTAATTTTAATTTTTGTGCATAAATATGTCCATATGTAATGCATTGTTCACAATACACATCCACACCAGTTTGGAAAATCAGCATCATGAATTATTTTCTTTTCAAGGTAGAGGAAACGACGGACCTTCATTCTTGTCTGGTATATGATGAAATCTGAGGACGACACTCGACTTCCATAATGGTGTTGACATTGATCCTATTCGGTGCATATTTTGGCAAAAAACTTAAAAATAAAAATTATCCTAAATATCTCCAGTATTTTGAAAATGAATTCGTAATCAGCGTAAAAAACTAATTCCGGCAATATATCTTTTATATGCGACTAGGGGGGTACAGTTTGGGGGGTTCCCTTGTGAGTATAATATAAGTGATCTGACCAATTTCATTTTTCTAAAACCTTTCCCTTTGCATTCTAGAAAAAAATATTTCACGAGCTACTTTTCCGAAAGGATAATGGCCCATTATCCTTTCGACCCATTATCCTTTCGAAAAAGTAGCTAGTGAAATATTTTTTATTAATGGGCATACATAACAGTAAACATTATTGGCGAAAGGCTCTTTCTCAGAGAAATTATATAATTTTTGTTTTGAACTATCATAAACAGCTAAACCGACAAATCACACTAAAGCATTTCTTTCTTTCGAATTAGTTAAAATGATTCCAGCTAAACGGAATTTTTGTACATGAATTATAATAATACCATTATTTCTCCCTTAAAAGATTAAGTGAAATAGTTCGTTACCGTTACGCAAACTTCCATTTTCATGAAAATTGACTAAAGGTTCATAAATTACCATAATTTTCTTGAAATATAATGAAATTTGGAAGCAGGAAATGCATTTTGTTTTTCTTGCTTTGCCGTCGACGTTTTTTTAGTTTCTCGACTTGTCCGCTAATGTTGAAGGTTACCCAAGATTTTAAAATCTGATCGATATAGCATATCAGAATTTTGCAGCATTAACAATTTCAATCCAGATAATTTACTCCTTTCAGTTCACCTACAAGTATGGACAAATTCCACGACAACCCCCAATTTTAAAATTGGCGTTGATCTTGATCCTTCTCCAAATCAATGCATATCTTATTACGAAAAATTAAAAATAATCTTGATATATCTCCAGTTATTTTAGAACTATAATTTGAATTTTGTCGGACGGTCTAACGGATGCTCTGTTCTAACCAGTTCTTTGGATCATACAAGCGCTTGGGGGTTGCGACTTCATAAATGATGGTAATCATGTGATACGAAGCGACAACAAAACATTTCATGTCCATCTCATTGCTTCTGGCTTAAATGCCGCTACATTAGCATTACATTGTCTGGAAGTAAATATAAAATCTGGAAATATCTAGATCCAAATCCCCTCATCGTCATCCATGTCTATCCTGCAGACACACTCATAGTTTTCCTTTATGATATGACAGCTATTGTTACTTGTGAAATTGAAGTATGCCAATACCACCGCCACGATAAAGAGAGCAATTTCTAAGGAAAATGGATAGGGTGGCAACTCAACCGAAGAAACGAAACGATCTTGCACAAACCAACAAAAACGATAATGTCTCAACTTTTATTTCCTCAGCTTAAAATGATCTTGATTTTTTTTTGTAAACTGAAAATGAGTTGACAAGGGAGAAAAGTTGAGGCGAAACAGAAACGTGTAATTAAAAAGACAAAAAAATTCCGTTACTAGTTCAAACAAAGTCCTGAAAATGAAAGAAAATGAACTTGAGAAAATGCTTACTCATCCAATCCTAGCCACGAACATTCATGATAGCTACTCATACTTATTTATTCCAATCGATTAAGCGCATTTAGCATTTGTCTTGAAAACTGGCATGGCTTCATACACTTGGGTTAAATATGCTTTCAAGAAGAAGAACAAGTGCATTTGTTTGTTTTCCATAAAAATAAAGCTGAGGAGACTCTGAGATTTATTGCGGAAAACATTTACACGCCTACATTTTGCTTCTTAAGTGCTTTACTGGCGGCCATTGTAATCTATGTAAAACAGTAGCTGTAATAGAACAATAGAGCTACAACTGCAAAGGAATTTCATTTCTCAGAGTCTGGAAGGCGTGCTGGCTGTCGGCTTTCTTACTGCTATTTCCTTCCAAGCAAACATTATAAAAAGCAGAGATGTGCAATTACTGAAATTCCAAACGTTAAAGAAAAAATCTTAAAATGTGGTTTCGTCGATTTCGACTGGAATCAATTGTGTAAATTCCTATTAAACTGATTTAAAGTGTAATTTAAATTTCTGCGCGTTCAAGTACAAACTACATCAGCGAAAATAATCTCTCGTATCATAATTTATAGAATTTGCCCATCTCTGGAAGAATTAAGGTAGTGGAAGAATTGATGACTCTATTTTCTCTCATATATATTGTACTTTTCTTCATGTTCATGAACCCCGAGGAATCTCATCAATGAGCACATATTCGAGTTGAACCAACGACCAAGTTTAAGACCGCTTATTCTGCTTCTACTTCGGGTTTGCTTGCGTAATATTAACACGGAACGAAAAAATAATTTATGAATGAATTTATTTATAAATAAAAATAATAACTTTTTCTTGTTCCTTATGATTCTCGCATATTTTTTAGGAATGCCTATGATTCTTAATTTATGTGACAATTTCAAATCAGCGCTTGGAATAATTTATGTATGTTTACACTATACATGGATTGGGAAGCTGAATAATTGTGGTGGTTGGAAAAGTAGGTGTGTACATTGCTCTCGTTGAAAGACAAGTTGGCAGTTGGAGAATGAGAGACACGCGGATAATGACACAAGTTGAGGCTGAATGAATGAAAAGAGGTTGAGTTGGGTTTTAGGTTGAGCACAACTATTTATATTGCTCTTGAACTTGTAGTCATTTATTTTGCCCGCATGTATGAGCATGAGCATCATTATCGTCAAGTCGATTCCGCCGGTCGGACTGATTTACATAGTACTAAATGCCAAATTTGTCGAAAGGAATGTGAGTTTAACAAAAGCAATGGCCGTCTTAATGATGATTATTTGACAAATTATTTTCTTCATTTTTATTTCCTACACAATCATAACTCATCTTCTTGAGATCAAGTTTTCATCTGAAAGGAAGTCAGAGTCTGAACATGAATCACATCATATCGTCACTCTCTTCCCTTCGTCCAGTCATGTCAATATGTAAAGTACGTGCAGCTGCAGAAGGGCGTCACTTCATTTCTGCTGACACTATAATCATCAATAAACATAAATGTTTTCATAGAGCTGTTTCCTTTTGAATGGTCATTTTAATAATTACAAAGGCAATAAAAAGGAGACACTACAGGTATGCGGTGTCTCAACTTAATCGCACAGCCACACCTTTATTTTTAAGATTAAGTTCTCTTTTGCGTAGGATGTAAGTCTAAATTCATTATTCCACACAGGCTCCAATTTTTCATCTTCTATCAATCTTTATGACTCACACTCAGCCCAACAATATTTCGTTTTTTTCATGCAAATTGGAAAATGAACTTCAAATGGAATAAAGTAATCCTGGAGGCATAAAAGTTTTAAAAGTTTTGAGTTTAAGTTGAGCCCATGACAAAAGAGAATTGAACGAATTTCATTCACACGTCTCTTCAAATTTTGAAATGGAAGTATGCAAAAGAAATTGGTAATAGTGCAATGCACTCTGACTTCTGAATTGACTAGTTCTCTTGATTGACTCACTGACTTGTCTTGACATGAAATAAGGCTGTCTTATTATTCTTGTCGGGTGTCGAGTCGGGAGACTTCTCAGAGAAGAGTTCAAAACGCTTTTTATTTTATGCAAATAGAAGCATTTTTTCTTCTTCCAGCAGCATAACTTATTATGATGGTCTGATAATGTGTCTCCAAAAACATTTCAATCCGGATTGCGATACACGATACACTCACACTCGCACTGATTGCGATGTGTCATGTTTGTCATTGAGGTCCTAATTTTATCAAGTCTTACAATCTTGATCTTGACAGCAGTTGAGAAAAATGACATGAAGTTTGCATTTCCCATACGAAATATCATAATTTTCCCTTTCAATCTAATTTTGTAACGTCACTGTCTATACTGCTCCCCATTTCCTGAGCAAATTACAAATTTCGTAAATCTGTAAACGAGACATTATCTCCCTATGTGCTTTAGCTTATCTGATTTTATTACCATTTTTTAAACTGGACAAAATTTTGAAATTCCTAATAAAGTTTTGGTTTTTTAAAAAGTCACTTAATTTGTTTGAAAAGCATATTGGATGATCTATGCAAATATTCTCTGTGTTTAATGACGTCCATAGCGCTTAACCGAATTACTAATCTTTTGAAATGGAGAAAAATTTCTTTTGTTCATAATTCTAAGAACCAACCACAACCACAACAATTCATTCTTTTGTTTCAGTCGAGTCAAGATGCACACCTTTTGTTTTAGATTTTTATGAGAAAACGGAAGTAAGCTGATTAAATTAAAGCCTTAACAATCAGTAGCTGAATAAGATGGGACATGGCAGATGGCAATGGCAGTAAAGAATGAAATACTTCTTACAGATTTTGTAATATCATCATCTCATCTTGAAATCTGCTTGGTTTAATTTGATACACCCGCCTACATAAACGTTTTTACATAGTTTTACATGTACTTTTATCGGTTTTCGCATTCATAAAATGAAACGAAAAAGCTGAATCAATGTTTTTGATTTGTTTTTGCAATTTTCAGCAACTTTAATTTCAACTGTGCAAAAATATCGAATTTCGATTTTATTTTGCTTTGCTTGGCAAAAAGATAAATTTGCTATTGTTGAAATGTTTATGAATGAATCATCAAAGAAAAAAATCATTTTCTCCTCCTGGCATCTCCATTTTTGGAATAGCCCAAGTCACAATTTTATTTCTGCATTTTTAATGTTCTCCAACTCAACTCACGAACGATCTGTGAATGAGGCAACAATATTAATAAGCTTAGACTGCATTTTAAATCACTGAGCCACGGCGAAAATTGAAGAAAAAAATCAGTTTCTTGAAGATTAGCTCATTCCTTTACGTTTTGTTCGTCTAATCAATCATATCAATACTGATGTCAGCTAGGTCATGAAGTGAATAACAAATAGCGATGTTCAGCAATTCAATTCTCATTTTTCAACGAGCTCATGCAAAATCAGCAATTACACCTAAACTATTTTTTTTTCTAATTGTAAGAACGTTTTTAAATACTGCAATTCTATGAATTTAAGTTCATATTCCATTCCAGTGCTTCAACATCCCAAATTCCAGCGTGGTATTAAAAGTGGAATTCCTTCGTGGGGGTTTGAAAATTTCAAGTTGCATTCTCATGCAATAAAAAATTCCTGGACAAAGACAAAGTAACGATCAAAGGTTGGAAATTCCTTTACTTCAATAAAAACCGCATGATATCGATATCCTTTTACCATGAAGGTATGAAGCTCCAACTATTTTCAAGTTAAAACATTGGTTGCACTTGAACCAAAAATCTAGAATTCCATCATATACAGAGAAATAGAAGTAAGTAGGGCATAAGAACATTTGAATTTGAGAAGAAGAGTTTTGATAAGAAGGACATAAAAATAAAAATGGGAGCATTAAATGTCTGTGAATTTTTGGATAAAAAGTTGTATTTCGTTTTTTTTACAAGCGCTGCAACTGTGAGGAAGGAGTACTTTTTAGTCCTTTTAAGTCGGTGCAGCTGCATGCAACTACAACTGAAATAGCTTTAAAAAGCTTCTCATTCTTTGTCTGTTAGAAATAGTGATTCAAGCTTAAAATGGTTTTGTTAGAATAAGGATGACTCAAGTAAAATTTCCAGAAATTATTGTTTCATGTATTTTTGTCAAGAAAAATATTTTGTATGAATAGGGAAGGTTTAAGGGTCATTTTTGAGATAGTGGAATTAGGATTAGGATTAAGGAAAAAGGATTATGTATTGATGTGTTTGAGTTTTTGTCGATTGTTT
>JAHZMX010004629.1:0-11618 GCA_027743895.1 Seira musarum
ATGTCGATCCTCATCCAAATACTTGTAAAATTTGATATTAAAATCAAAATTAAAAATCACCCCGACATTTTCGCAGTGATTTGAAAACAGATTCTGATGCAGAAGAAAATGCTGATCAAGACAATATGTCTGGTATATGCGATTAAGGGGGGCACTCGGGGCCCTTCCCTTGTAAGTTCTTTTGCATCTTTTATTTAGTTTTAGTTCCGGAACAAATTGAAATGTTCAAAAAATATCCAGAAAAAAAGCGCATTTTAAATTGCAAGAACACAAACAAAGTGTTTTTCATGTAATGCAATACAATCCGACGGCTCATGAATTAGTTTGGCCTTTACGTAACATAAGAACATATAATGATTAACCCTTTCCGCACTTTCAGTTTCAGCTTCACCTTTCAATGTTACCTGACTTCATCGTGAATCGATCTAACAAAGCAACAATGGATAAAAAAATGTATACAAAACACAAGTGTTTCTTTTACATGTGCATAGCAATGTAATGGCATCCTGCCTCATTCTCATGTCATGAGTTCATGTTAACGGATTTACTTTACCTGATCTGGTCTGGCCAGGTAAAAAAGGACGAAACAACAGTTGCACTTCTGCGTGTTGCGTGCAATGAAAAAAAGTCAATATATTTTTTTTACATTGTTAGAGGTACATATTAGTGAACATTGTTGATCTCTTCTTCATTTTAAGCGAGGGATAAAAATCTCTAAATTTTTTAATGTATGCATATTCGATATCCTCTCCTTTTTTTGACAATAAATGAGTGCTGCGTATCTATACATTCGCATTCTCATGCAAAAGTCAAAGTCAGATCTGAATCTGATCTGATGATTCTCATTCCTTCATATTCAGTATCCGTTCCAATGGATTTAACCCTTTCATAATAGAAAGGCAGGTGTCTAAATTTCGCGTTTCCAAAAATCATAGACACTCCCAAAAAACAAAACAAAGCCTGACTTAAATTCCTTCACTGCCAAGTGCAAATTAATTAACAATGCAAAAATGTTAGTGGAAGATAGGAATAATAAAAGAATAAATGTGAAACGTCCAGGATAAAGTACAAATGAATTAATTTGATGAAAATATAGTTCAGTTGGAATTGAAAAAAAGTGCAAAATAATTTTTAAAAAAGTTTAATCCGGTCCAGTCAACTTTGCAAAAATGGGTCTTACACCTTCCGAGCGAAGGGCAAGGATCATTTTCCTTTTGGATTTGGTAAGAGAATTTTTGGGATTAATTTTTTTTTAAACTTTGAAGTAATTATTTTTTTTGATTAATTCTCTCCAGATTCTTGCAGCAACTCCCGTCGCATTCTACCTTCTCATGTTATTCATCCTGAGCCTTCAATGGATTTTTGGATATTACAATGCTGCGTATAGTTTGCTGGAATGGCTGTTGAAAGAAGTCATGTTCGTTCCAACTGCGAGCTATGGAACACCTATAAATCCTGGACAAGGTAAAAAAAAACTACAAAAAATTCCAATGCATTTAAATTGAATGAAAATTAAATAAAATTTATTTTTTCAGTTGCTGATTTGAGAATGTTCTTTTTCGCTGTGTGGGGAATAGCGTTGCTCTACAACATTATCGATATTTTCATGTCTTTCTATCTCCTCAAGTCAATGAAGATGGTAAGATTTTTAATTAGATTTTTTTTTGTAAAGGAATTTTAATTAAATTATATTTTTAATATAGCGTTACGAGGATCCATACCTGATTTGGATGGGTATTCGCATCATGATCATTGTGACAACGGCTGTGTTCATTATCGTACAATTGGCCACTGGCTTCTCATTCTTATCCCAGTTGCTGGCAATCCTGTATTTGATCTACAGGTGTATTGGATTTGCTGTCATCCTCAAAAGGTTGAAGGCAATGAGGGATGGTCTTGAAGAAGAAATTTCTCCATGAACAAAAAATTCAAATACAATTTTTTACATTCCATTGCATTTTTTTAAATCGTAAATTTTTATCGTAACAGCCAAAGCCAAAAGAACAAAACTTTGACAGTGTTTTCAGTTTCATGTGCCTTTTTTACGAAAATTTTGATACAAAAAAAATTAGCAATAATAACTTTTTGTAAATATTTAATAAATAATAATAATTTAATTTCTAGTACGATAGCTTTAAAAATTGCCAGCTTTAATTTAAATGTATTTTATGCTTAATTATTTTAAAATCACAATTTTATGACATGACATTAATTAACGAATAAATAAAAAAAAGTTATTTCTCATTACGCCTACCCGATTGTCGTTTTTGCAAACTTTTTTTTACTCTGTTTTGATGTCAAAGACTAAAGTTTTTAAATTCCGGGAAATGGAATTTTATAGTTCAGATTGCAAAAAGGTCACTGACAAGGGAACCGCCCCAACTGTACCCCCCTAACAGCATGTACCAGACACTGTGTTGATCAGTTCCTTACACTGATGACGAATCTGTTCTCGGTTTAGTGTAAAAATATTAGAGTAATTTTTAAGTTTAATTTTTGCACCCTCGTGGTACGCATTACAATACCATAGTCGGAGTACGGAAATATCTGGATCAACACCAGAATAAAAATCGGCCAGCATCAGGATATATCAAAGAGACATGAAGGCATTAAACGACCTTCCCCATCCTCTACGTTCTAGTGATATTATTAATGTGATGATTTTTTTATAAACTGATGTCTATATCTATCTAAAGTTAGGCAAATTCTAAAGTAAAAATTAAAATTCATGATTAATCTTATATTTTTACATTAATATAAAGGCAAATTCGTAATCAGTAAAAAAATCTCTTCAAGATGATATATCGTTTATATGAGGTTAGGGGGGTACAGTTGGGGCGGTTCCCTTGTGAGACCGAGTACAGGAATGAGTGGGCGAAAAAAAAGTAAAGTTCAAAGAATTTTTTTAATTGATTTATTTCATTTTATGCAAACTTATATTATGCTAAAAATGTTGATGTAGTATAATTTGAAATAAATCTATTAATATTTTGTAATATGACTGGATAATCACAGCACCACAATGCAACAGGCGATATCATGAATTTACACAATAATTGAAAACTAAATAAAACTATTTCTATATAGTAATTTTTTTCTAAAGCTTAAACTAGAATTTATAAAGCAAATTCACCGGCAAAGCTTTTTCAATTGTTTCTTTTAAATGCTCAAGTACATTTTATTTATTTTGATTCAGTCTTCTGATTGTGAGGTTGTTGAGGTTGGTGCCCCTTCCGACGTACTAGATTTGCTCAGTGTTGAACTGCTAGAATTCGATCTGGTCAGTCCGATAGTTCTATTAAGGCTACGACTTTCTTCAAAATATTTCACTGCCATTTTTGAAACCGTTGCACATCCGTCAGTGTTTACTTCTTTGAGGGAAGGAAGAATATCTGCGATTGCTCGTAGTGCTACATCCGTAATCTGAAAATGGGAAAATTTAATTAGTTTAGGTTAATAAAACTAAATAGTTTCTAAAAATAAATTTCTTCGTACCTTCCACTTTTTACAACTAAAATATTCCAAACAGTGTAACTTCAAGATGCCAAAAATGATTGAAAAATCAGTGCACGATGTCTGATCATCCAGACTTAAATATGTCAAACCTGGAAATAAGAATAGAAAAAAAATTAGGTCAAATAATTTTGAAAAAATAAAAATAAATTTTTTGTAAGTACGCACGTTTCAAATTCCTAATGGAAATTTTTCTTTTCCCTTCCGACTCGGTTTTATGTCTCCCCCGAATAGTCTGAAACGGATTCATGATATCCATCTCATCCAGAATATCTTTTGGAAAACCGGTAAGAATTTCATCAGTGACTCCAGTGGCGCTGATTAGCTCAAGTTTTTTCAATTGTCCGAATTTCTTAAAAATCCCCTGAAGAATTCCATAATGCGCATGTACTCCTCTTAAAGTGAGTGAAGAGAGATAGGGAAAATGTGTGAAAAACTTCAACGCAGAGTCGGAACCTTGTTGCAATATCGACTTCTGGGGTCCAGTCCTCCTCGATGAGGATGTAGCATTCTCCAAAAACCAATTGATATCGCAAAGCAATTCGGTTGCGGAATGCTCAAACTCAGCATCCACCGGATTCACTTTCGGTGAGGATTTGATTTTGACTTGATTGCATGGGCTGCCACTCCTCCCAAAATTTATGGTTTCCAAACTGGAATGCATATGCAAAGTGGTCCAAAGAAGACATCCGACGGATTCATCCAAGAAAAGGATTTTTAGTTGAGGCATAAGAAATGTTAGACGATCAGAGATATTCACGTTACTTCGGAGCTCAACAGTTTCCAGTGTGAATCTCTGAGATCGAATAAATTCTGCTACGGCCTCAGCGGGAGCGTAAACGTGTAGGGTAAGCTGCCTCAGTTTGAAGGATGCATTCCTCAAAATTTGCAAGTGTGTTTTAGTGATTTCGCAATATGGCGTGGATTTAGCGAACGGTTTGATTTCAAGACTTTCTAGGTTCATCATTGCAGTTAATCTTGGTAGCACGAGATCAAGAGCTTCTTTCGGTAATCCAATTAATTGTATTGAACTAACACTCCAGGACGGATTGAAGAATTCTAGGAGGGCGTCATCCTTCCTACCCCAACATCCAATAACGAATAAAGTTTGTACGTGATCAGCAATCTTTCCCAAATCGAAATTTTTCTTTGACAAATTTGGTCTGTAGATTAGCTCATCTGAACCATCAGGATAGTACCAGTACTCCAGTTGGCGTCTCTTCTGGCAAGAGACTAATCGCTTTCCACTGGGAAGATGATTATCGACCTGATAAAAGTCTAAGTCTGATCGATTCAGCGAAATTATAACCAAATTTGTTTCTCTCGTGATGGAACTCCACAACTCCAACAGTTGAAACCAAGCTGGGACCTTAGTTTCACCAAAGTTTCTTACGAATCGATTTCCAGGACTTTGAGGACATCCATGGGTTTTGTAATATTGGCTTAAACGATGTTCCAAATCTTGTGTGAAACACTGATCTTTCCCTCCACATCGATCGTGAAGATATTCGGAGGATACAGAGTGCCAATATTTGCAAACTTCCCGGGATTCAAAAATATCGTTGTAATTCATATTGTCGAATATCTTCAAAAGAATTTTTCGGTTTAGGCCAACAATCTCGCCAGGGGTGAGGTCTTTACTGAAGTCGGTTGGAGGGGGTAGCAAAAAACTTTTGATTGTGTGTTTCCTGTAAAAATGGAGGAACTGCTTCCACTGCTTTTCAGAACCGTTGATCCTGCATGATGACAAGTCCAACTTTTGTTCCAGTGTCATTAGCGTTACATCAGAAACCTTAAAAAAAGTAACGGTACTAACGGTAAATATACATATTTAATTTATTTTTATCTGCAAAGCGTACCATGAAGTTGTGAAGTGTCAACTGCTTCAAAGTCTTCATCCCACAGATCCCATAAACCACAAACAAGAGAGCCAGTTCTGGAGTAGGCGTCTCATCCAAGATTGTCAGCTCAAGTGACTTCAGTTCTAAAAATAAAAAAATATTTTCCAGGTAAAATCAATGAAGTTATGACATGACCACAGACATGTCTGACTTACTTTTTAATTTGGAGGAAGAAGGGAGCGTCTGAACCAATTCTGGAAATGCCACAGAAAAGGTCTTGCAATTTGCCATTTTCTTACAAACTTTGTACGGAATACCCGTGAACCCAACCACACATTCTTTGAAGCAAGTGCTGTAGAAAGTGAAGTGTTCCAAATTCGGATACAAATTGAAAACATGTCTGATGCATATGCTATTGATCTTGGAAACAGTTAAATTGACTTCAAGTTGTTTTGGCTGAAGATGAAGATGAAAGAGGGAAATAACTTTGAGGAATTCACGTCCCGCAGCAGTTTCATGATTTCCCCCAGCTTGGTTTGGGTTCATAGTGCGGAAGAATGTCCTTTCATGTTCGGAAATAACCACAGAGGTCAAATGATGACGATGACAACGATCTTGGAATTCGAACTCGAAAGTAAACTCAGTTTGAAAGAGACCAACAATCAAGAGAGAATTGAGGTTTGGTGAAGACCGCAAAATGAAGGATCCCTCGGTCCCGCTGATTCCATCGATTGGGAGCGTTAGTCTCCTTAATTTTGGCAGACTCACGTGTTCAAACGACCGACTCAATATCTCCTGTTGGGTGCCTTCCACATTCACTACAGTCAAGTTTTTAAAGCTCTGATGAAAAAGTTGTTCTAAAAATGGTCCAGTCACAATACAATTTTGTAGGTGGATTTGCTCCAAACATAAAGATTTTTTCCAGAACTCTTCAAAGTTTTGGATTTCGATTGGACCCTCAATTCCAGAGAGACCAACATGGCACAATTTGGAACACGTTGAGAAGCTCACAGCCTTACAAAAATCCTCCCATAATGAAATACTTTGACCAACGTGGATGGAACCAAGGTTCGGGGAATGTTTAAGGATTATTTTGATAAACGTCTCGCTGATCTGACCATAGTCCAGTGAGGATACCAATGTGAGCATCCGCAACCTGGAAAATTTAAATGGGATGAAATTTTCCTCCTTGATTTCCGGAAGTGCTCCATAAATTTTTAATTCCTCCAGTCTTGGACAATTCAGTATTTTCACTACTGCTTGAGCGGTGGACGCCGAGCAGAATTTTATTGAGAGGGTGGACACCCTATCCCCAAAGAGGCGGATGAACTTTGACACTTTATCATACTCCAGTTCCACGAGGCGGAAATCAAACTTTCTGCAAAATGGTTGCGATGATTGGTTTGCTGTTTTGAGGAGTCTATCAAAATTCGCTTTTGTCACAGTTATTTCAAACTTTGATCCAAGAATTTTCCTTAGGAGGACGGTCCTGTTCCAATCCCGGCTGACGAGACGACATGAAAGTAAATCAGAGATTGGCAGGAACTCGAATATTTTCTCCAGCACCTGAACAAAAAAATAACGTTAAGCCTTCAACCGTCAGATCAGTCTTGTGTCATGTATCACTTACTCCACTTACAAAAGTATTCAAAAGCAACGGATGGCAAAATATATCCACGTCCACCTCCTCGACATCCTCCCAGGAGGAACTCGAACTGTCGTAATCCAAATCGTCCATAATGACACAAGTAACAAAACCTTTTATTACTTAAATGATCCCCTTCCTTTCCCTTTCCCTCCCATCCGCTTCAGAAACGGAAGTCTCCTCGGCAGGTACCTAGCTAAGGTCTAATCCAATCCGTGGCACTGGTTTGGTCTGGTGTGGTGACCCTGGCCCTGATCCGCAGCTCCCTCGTGCCTGCCCAGCAACGAGGTGCTGGGTGCCTTTAGCACATGATTGCGCTTATGTGCTTTCTTCGATTAAAAATCCTGTAAAATTAACAAGAAGATTAAATAACTAAAATTAAATAACTTAAATTGAACTATTTTTATTCAAAATATTCAAACCATGTTTAGTTGAAGAAAGTGACAAAACTAGAAAGAATTCCAGAGATGAAAGCAGGGGAAAGGGAAACTGAATGTACAGAAACGGGAGACATTCTGATTGAAGTCGTTACAACGGCGGTTGTATTCATTTTTAAATGACAGTACAAACAAAAAGTCAAAAAGATATAACTACTCCAGTCCACTCCTGTTTAAAATTCCATTTAAACTTTTTCACAATTCCTCAAATGTTATTTATTGTGAACTCCTCGTAATGAACAGAACATACAACATCAATTTGTCCTTATCTTTTGACGGTAGAGGTCAACATATTTAAATTAAACATAAACATTTCACTGGAATCACATTCACAAGGTAAATAAAATATATTTTTTTGTGAAGAGAAAAACAAAAGAAATATTGAAGTGGTGTGTGAGTGAGTGTGTGAGCATAGGCAAGTCGTAGAATGTGTGATGGAATTTGTATGCATGTACCTATACACATGACTTGAGATTGAGAAGAGTCGACTTGAGAGCTGGAATGAGCCGCGATGAGCAACTCATGAACATAGCTGAGCTGACTATTTAGGAGCGTTATGTATAACTTTAACTACAAATTATGTAATTAACTAGTGCTGTTAAGCAGCGATAACGACGTAGCTGAAAGGGTTAAAAGCGAAAGAGTTATCCCCAGAATACTGTTGCCAAGTTCCATAGGCTGCGACTGTCAAAGAAAATAGCCCCTTGTGCATGAAATGCATTGCAACATATTTGCATGAAAAGAGTCTGAAGAGACCTGTCGAATGAGATGTCACATGCCATGTTCTATAAAAAACCGCCCGCGTCCGTTGACGGTTGACGAATTTCAAAAATAAAATAAAACAGTTATACTCAGCTTTTCAACGGCTTTCGAAAGAGCTATCACAAGCCATATGTTGCCAAAAGAAATTCAACGTCTTCCTACCGTTGACGGTTAAAATATTTCCTAAAGTAACAGCCTTAATCGGTTTTTTAACCGCTTTCGAATGAGCGCTTAAAAGCAATATGTGCAATGTAAAAAAAATTTTAACTGTTGATCCTGCCGTTAATACTTGACTTAAAATTATGAAAAGTATAGGTGTCTTCTCCAATATGCCGGGAACCTTTTTTTCCAAATTTGAGGTCAATCGGTGACTTCGTTCGACAGTTATCGTCCACACAGTAAACCCTATCGAAACCAATACTCCGCTGATGACATCAGCTACGTAATAAATTATTTTGACGGTTTGATGCTAAATGCACAATATGCGTAAGGGGAAGATGATGCAAATCGGAATTATAAGTATGTATGTATTGCGGTTGTAAAGATTTAGACTTCCCGTGCTACAAATTATGTCTAAAAAAATTATGCAATTTTGACGATAGTAATTAAAAAATTGGGAAAAAACTTCCAAAAGATGCATTTATTTATTAAAATTCTATAACCGTCAACAATATTCCCAATCTTTTCCATAACTTGGGCGACATTCTTCTGGACAAATTGGAAGCTCATATTTTTTTCTTCCCAGATCATAATTTCCCACAAAATCGTTAATCGCATTCTCCCGTTTTCTTGGAAACGGACGGACCAAGGTGTGCTTAGACCAGTTTTTGCAATGATAACTGTCATACGCAACAATGTCCTGTTTCCTCGGGTAAAAAATGACCTTATTCAAAATACTTTGGTCAAGGCCTTTGTATCGTTTTTTTGCTCCACTCATTTCAATAATTTCTTCTCGAATTTTTGGTGCATCATTTTTCAGAAGAGGGTTTCTCACGCCCCACATTCCCGCAAGAATTGGGATGTTATGCGCTTTTAATTTATCTCTCATCACATGAATTGCTTTGTCCAATTTCAGCCAATCTTGTACAACGGCAACTTCACGTTCAGTTATAACGGAATCCAAATCCCGAGAGAGGAAGATATCCACTGTGGGATCCCCCAAGGGGAAGAACCTCCAAGTCGAGAAGAGTATTCCACTTTGATTACCTTAATGTTAATTTAATTGATTATAATGACGACTTCAAAATTCAAAAACTGTCCTATTTATTATTTTATTTTACCAAGACTTGGAGATTCCTTCACATCACACCAGAAGAATTCAGGATTTTTGCAAACAAATGGACAATATTCGTCATTCAAAGTTTCATCCGTATAAATTCGCATTGAGTAACCTGGATAATATTTCTTCATCTTTTCCAAGTTTTGTTGAATTCCTTCGTAATATAATTTATGCCTGTTTGTTTCTCGTTTGTTAGGAAAATGCATTGAAAAGGTAACAACCTTCCACAGATCACAAACTTTTATGATTCGTTGGTATGATTTTTATTTCGTTGGTATGAGCAACTGCAATTATTAAGGTATAATAATCTCGTATACCAGGATAAACAATCTTCGACAGTTTATGTACTTGGAACCTTTACCGAACGCTGATTTGGATATCCAAGTTACTGGTCGGTAATCTGCTTTCATTACCTGCCCGGACCGCCAAACCTGGTATACGAGATTATTATACCTTAATAATTGCAGTTGCTCATACCAACGAAATAAAAATCATACCAACGAATCATAAAAGTTTGTGATCTGTGACAACCTTCTGAGCATCTTGATAATATGTGCCCTCGTCACTACAACTGGAATCGTATCTAAAAAAATGCATAATCAAAATTAATTTCACTATAAAAATTTTTTTCTTTAAAATTATGTATTTTTGAAACTCACGTACATTGTTGGAAATTCTTCGGATGGTGGATAAAAAAATTTTCGTTCACAACCACATTCCGAAACATTCTGAACCTTATTGATTAATGCTTTATCCAATTGTTCACGAAGTTTTGTGAAATTTTTACTGACACTACTGAAGTCGGATGATGTGAAAATAATTGTTTCGCTGTTATTTATGTGCAATTCGTTTTTTAAAAATATGAGGAAAATTGTGAGAAGTGTAAAACACAAGAAATAAATTAGAATCAATAAAATTGTTCTGATCATTTTTATCTGCAGAATGCGGACCAAACTATTAGTGAAGTGAATGCACTCTAAATGTCAAATGAACGGTTCCTTTCATGGCCCTAGACCTAGGCTAATAGGCCGGACTAAAAATAAATATATTTAGGTTTCAGGTATGAAAGCACCTTCAGGGCCCTAGGCAAGAATAAGGAACGGGATTACCTACGGTACTTTTCATGGTCTCAAGAACGGATTATTTTTATTTTGATCAATGAACATTTGAAAACTAAAAAGAAGCTAAAATGAAAGTCTTTATTTTCAACCGGAAATGGCATTACAGTAATTATTAACAAAATTCCCAATCTTTTCCATACTTTGGGCGACACTCAACAGGACAAACTGGGAGTTTTACTACTTTTTCCGTCCCAGGTCATAATTCCCCACAACGTCATGAACACTATTTTCCCTTTTTCTTTGAAAGGGTCGGACCAGAGTGAATTCTGAGGATTTTTTACAGTGGTAGCTGTCATAAGCGACAATGTCCTTCTTTCTTGGATAGAATATGACTTATTTAAAATATGTTGGTCGAGGCCTTTGTATCGCTTTTTTGCCCAACTAACCAGGAACATCAGCGAGTCCTAACGCGAGTTGGGATGTGAAAATATGCACACTTGGGATTTTCGACCACGAGAAATTCAATGGTGACAAAATTAGGTCTGCAAAATGTACCTTTGTTCCGCTATGCGCATGCCCATCAATTTGTGACTAAAGGAGTTAAGGCATAAAAGATATGCACACTACCGTTTTCGAACACGTGGAAGACGAAAACTTCTTCATTTTCTCCAAATTTTGATGGAGTCCTTCCCAATACTGATGGAGACTTTGCCAGTACAAAACGCTAGTATTCTTTTTGTTATTCATAAAATATTTTATTTCTATTCCTGACACACCATTGGTGGGCATGGTGGGCGGTGCATCTATGATTTTTCATAATTGTACATCATCGGCCTGTGGGCATTATTACCGGTATCACCCAATAATCCCCCATTCAAAAATCCACCTGACCAATAATCCACTTAGCCAAAAAACTACCTTAAGTAAATCCCCCTTCAATAATCCCCCTGCCAATCCTCCGTTTTAATAAAGCTGTTAAGCAGCGATAACGACGTAGCTGAAAAGAGCTAACAGGGAAAGCTGAAAAGGGTTAACAGCGAAAGAGTTGTCCCCAGAATACTGATTTAATGTCTGTCAAGT
>JAHZMX010004630.1:0-26693 GCA_027743895.1 Seira musarum
ATTTTTTTCTGAACAAGAATCCGTTTTCAAATCACTGCAAAAATGTCAGGGTGATTTTTAATTTCAATTTTTGCATGCGAAATTGTATAACTACAATGCATTGGGTTATACGGCTCGAAACCCAGATAGACACCAACTCATAAAATCCGCAACTGTAATCATTTTTTCGTTCCGGCCAACGGATACGACGGACCTTCTCTCACTGTCTGTGGTGTTCTAAAATATGCTCTCTAGCATAATTTTAAGAGTTGATGTCGATTCTCATCCAAACAATAGTAAAATTCGAAACTAAAATAAAAATTAAAAATCACCCAGATATTTTTGCAGTGATTTGAAAACGGATTCTTGTTTAGAAAAAAATGCTGATCTCGACAGTATGCGTGGTATATGCGATTAAGGGGGGGCACTTGGGGGGGTTCCCTTGTAAGTGGGACATTCCGTAATCCCCTAAAACCTCGACTCTCGTTTATACATGCTTAATTCTTATTTAAAAAATTTCATTATTAAAACTACAATTCGTTTCTAGCATCTTCTAGAATAAAACAATCCAGGTAATTAATCTACATAATCACTTAAGTATCAGTTTACTCGAACATCGCATTGCAGACTGATGTACATACATATTTATAATTTCTTTCACAAATGTTTATTGGGATCCTTGCTGTAATAGGGCTATATTTCTTTTTTTATATATAAACGTTATATATGTGAAATGTGTACCAAGCGTTTAGGATCAGTCAACACTTGAGTTTTCCAGTTTGATATTTGTTCTTCGAATAAAGAGGGCTTTGTTGATGCAATTGATAAAATGATTATTGGTGTTATGCTAATAGAGTGAGGACGATGATACTCTATATTCTATCGGTTTCTTTTCTAGATAATGAATCAAAGCGTGTACATACGTTCATGGAGGTATAATGGTGCGATTAATGGTAAATAAGGAGATAGGAATTTTTAGGGTAGAATTTTTCCTATCTCCGAGAAACAAACTGACATCATGCGTGCCCAATGCGACGGACAGCAGCGGTAATTTTACATTGAAGGTGGTAGATGATTCATGCATCCGAGAACACAGAAAATTAGTCAATGTGACAGGAACTGATTCAATTTAAGTCACAGTTCCGATCAAGGGTCAAAAAGAAACCACACATGTAAAATTCTTCCTGTAATTAACTCAAAGAGCCAGCTTCAATGGAGGAAGACCGAGTGAAAGAAGGCAAAAACGATGAAAAACCATCTCCACTGGATTTTCGTGTCGCCATGAAGGAGACAAAGGATTTCCAAAGCGAATCTGTGTCGTTTTTCAAAATCAATCGACGAACATTACCATTAAAACTCACGTTGTTTTTATACTATGGAGGTAAGAAAAGTTTGTGTGATTCATGGAAATAAGTTTCTAAAGTTAAGATATTTTTTTCTGTGTGACTGGTGCATGTAATTATTTTTATCGACAGCGATGTCAGCTATTTTGCCATACTTAACGATTCACATGAAGGACATTGGGATTTCCCTTTCCCAAATAGCTATAATTTACGCTGTACTTCCGTTCACAGCTTTTATGGGACCACCGATTATGGGTTTGTCTTTTAATAATCATGATTAATTCGTAAAAAAATTATAAGTATACAATCTGCTCATCTAATTTATTAAACGCAGGATTCTTGGCAGATAAGTTTGGACAGTACAAGTCGGTTCTGGTTGCTGCTACAATAATAAATGGAGTTTTTCACACACTCCTCCTCACAGTTCCCAAATATAGCGAAACAGCGGTGTATGCACATGCCGTTATTGAATTTCAAAATTCAAACGATGGAGGAATAACCCTTCTTCGACCTTTCCCTGCAGACCCCACACACTGTGAAAGCTTTTACCGTAGCTTAATCCACTCCTCTAAAAAAGGAAAAGATCCATTTCAAAACAAGATCATTAACGTTTTCAACTGTAGCAGCAATGCAAATGAAGACGAAAATACACCGGTTCTAAATGCTGGAATATTTTCTCGTGGATTCAAAGGGACTGGAAATGATTCGTCCGTCGCCGTAAAATTTCCTGAATTATGCCAAATGGAAACTTCATTTACCTCTGAACCTGTTGACGAGGACGACTACGAATATTATGACAATGATAGTGATGGCGAAACGAACATAAAAATTGATGGTCTTTTTTGTCACTTTGCCATCCCAAACTTCCCTGATAATAACGGAAGTAAGAGGGAGATTGATTCTGGAAACATGTTGCGGAAGAAAAGGAGTACTACTTCCAAGAGTATATGTTCATTGAATGTAAAAATTAATTCTGGAAACGTCCCGACCTCTTACAAAAGTTTCACTTGTCAAACAAACTACACATTTCCTACGAAAGATAAAAGCATAAATGGAAATGGAGCGCTGACCTTCTGGTTGTATTTTTTGATTCGTATAATCGCTAATCTCTTCATGATCGCTTGCTTCTCTTTGTTGGATGCTACCACACTGGCAATTGTTGGACGGAATGAGGGCGCTCAGTATGGCAGAGAACGGATTTTATGTACCATTGGCTTCGCTGCTGTGTCACCGGTAGCAGGGTTTATCGTAGATCTAATATCAACATCGAAAGGTTACACAGACTACTCTGCGGCATTTTATTTGTCAAATGCCCTTCTTCTTTTCAACGTAATTGGATATTTTTTTATGAATCTGGAAGTTGAGAAACCGGAGGTGGATATTTGGAAGTAAGAAAATATATTTGGAGATGAAATTAATGAAATCGATTCAGAAGAATGGCTACAAATTCCAATTGTCCACAGAAATGCTACAGATTTACTCAATTATCCCGAAGTGGTTGTCTTCCTTGGAATGATTTTTATCATGGGAAACATGTGGGGTTTTGTGGAATCCTATCTTTTCATTTTTCTTGATGAGCTTAAGGCTCCAAAATATCTTCTAGGTACGATGTTGCGAGTATTACAAAGTTAGTATGTTACTTATGAACGACTAAATTGTAAAATACTGTACATGCTTTCCACCTGTGATGTAGGACTCACGCTGACGGTCGGTTCATTAGCCGGTATACCATTTCTTTATGGCGCTGGTGAAATGGTAGCAAAAGCTGGACGCGTAAATATTATTGTGCTGGCTTTCGTAGTCTATTTCATCCGATTCTTTGGATACTCATTTATTCCGTAAGATAAAATTTATCCAAACTTTTCCTCACGCTAAATTTGTAATCGACACATGTATGCATGGTCAACAATGTTTGTTATTTCTTTTCTTCAAAAGTTTCCTTTTTCTAACCTTTCAACTTTTTAGTATGTTTTTTCTTTCAAATTTAGATGATTTGGTGAACATATGCTCAGCTTCCAGTATTTATTTGAAAAATCAACTTGGTCTATTCTCAGGTAAAGGAAGCGGCGCATTCATTGGAGGCTATGTAATAAATGTTACAAACACCCGGCTCAGTTTCCGATACTTTGGAATCTTTGCTGGAATCACCGGCGTTGTTTACTTCTTAATTAATAAATTTTGGTTGGAGGGAGCAATAAGGAAAAGAAAGGAACGAGGTATGATTATTATCACAAAACTCTCTTCACATTAAGTTCGTGGGAAAATATATAAATGACATGTTGTCATGTAATTTTCTGTTTTAGAAGAAGCTTTAAGTCAAAAAGAGAAAAAGCAGAGTGAAGCTTTGATTGCTTCAAATGAGACCCAATCTGCCTGAATGAATGCATCATTTTTATCCTATCCTAACAATGTTTCTTACTTACTATATATTTTTACAACTTTGACAAATTCATAATAAAAATAAGTGCGTATCATAATTTTTTAAAAGAAATATTATATGTTCTTAGCTCTAACGCTTTAACCCGGCTAAACTGGGAATGTATCTCGAAAACAAAGCTTTTTGGGGGGTGCCTGCAATCTTTCTTGAATGATAAAGTACATATACGCTGATACTGACAAAATATTCTTGCTGTCATGTCGTAGAAATCAAATCACGTTCTAGATGATGATCAAAGCCTTAATTGCGTTAATCTCATTTTAAACTTTTTAATGCAGTAACTCCGTCCGTATTCGGTCCAATTATAAAATGTTTAGTGATCTGGCTCAACTAAGTTTTAAATATGATGATGCAATAAAAATGTTGAGGAAACACTGGACAAAAACTGAATATGGAATTTAAAAAAATGAAATAAGAGATCTGGCAAGCCATTTGCCTCAACTTTAAGGTGCCCTCTTTTTAATTTTCCTTCCTTATAATACCTTATCCGTAAACATCACCATGATATAAACATAAATAAAGACAAGGATACTCCTCCGTCTTAGAGGTAAAAATTTGTTGATTGGCTTTTTTAACTAAATTTTTAATCTCCATAATCCATGCTATTTTCTTTTGCAATTTAGACTTCGTCGTCCGTAAAGATGTCGCATTAGGACAACCATATGTAAATTATTTTAAATCTTTGTAGAGAGAGAGAGAGAGGCGTGCAATCCCACTTGAGTTACTTCGTTTTGATACACAGAAAGTTTTCATAAAATAACTTGGGTTTTCCTGCGTCATGTAAAATAGGGTAACTAGGGTTCCTAAAATAGTTGGAATTTTTTCGGACGAGCGAAGAAAAATGAAAACAATATTCGAGTAAATTGTTATTTTTTAAATTTCTCAAAACTAAACGTGATCATGATGATAATGCGCTTGAACCAAGCACTCTGGAATGTTTTTGCTAGAAAAAAACATTAGGTCCATCATATACAAGAAAGTTTTCTGTTTCGGTTCTGACCGTTGGGGAGAGCCCCGACAGCAATATGAGCGCACAAGTTATTTGTCTGGTTTTATGGGTTCCATTCTATAAAGTTGCTGGCTGTTGCATTGTAGCCCTTCCTTCGTTAGCGTTACTTATTGTTAGATCCGACCTTGTGAAACTGCCACATGAATCATTAGCACGTACTTAAAAGATAGAGGTAATCAGTATAGATTCTGCATTGTGGATTTTTCTTCCCTTGTTTCACTAACTTTATCCAAAATTTCAAGACGAATATAAGTATTTTCTCCTTGCCCACTCAACAAATTTACTTTTTTTATTACCAAAAATTTAAGGAAAAAACTTCCCATACATTTATATTACATGTACCCCTTCATGGCTGGAAAAATTAATTACAAATTCGAAAAACGCTCCGTCTCATTCCTTCATTCGACGAAACTAACTAATGGTAAGATCAGGTTTGCTCATTTCTTTCGTAACAAAGTTTTTAAAAAAAAACTTTCTAAAGGAAGAAGTTAAATTTGCTGGCTACAGGTTGGCGAATTCGGGGTGAGCTGATCCTTAAATGCAAAAATATTTGTAGCTCTTAGGTGAAGTAGTATTAGAATAATAAATTTAAACGCCCTGTTCTTCAGTGACATTGAAACAAAGTCAAAGGGCCTAACCACCCAATGAAGACAACTTTGTTAATACAACTTCATTAGTACAACAAAGTCTTGTTTTTCGCCAAAATGAGTTTTGGCCAATCAAAAAAGACTAGATGCCAAAGGATACGGATAACAGCAAGTTATTCCAAATAGCATATGGCAGTGGCAAGTTTTCTTAAAACTTGAAAAAATGAAAATTTTGTGGGACCAGACCAGACCAGACCAGGGCGCAAGGGAAACTTTTTAATTTGTTCATTTATCTTAAGGGAAAAGGAATGGAAAATTACAGTAAAAAATGTCCATTTCAGTTTAGTCATAAATAAAAGGATGGTTGTACTTCTGCATCCTTACATTAACAGAACGAAGTGTTGGGGTTTGGCTTCGTCGGGAAAGTTAACAAATTAAAAATTACATTTTATATTATTTCATGGAAGATATTACTACAGTGGATGAAAACGTGGAATGAGTTATGGGGATGCGTGCGTGACCTGACTAGACTTTCATACATACCGAGTATTCAGCGATTGTGATCGTGGCTTAAATATTCTTTGAGTCCTTGTAAGATAATCTATGCTAATTACGCTAAAAGAAAAAGGTACATATACGTTTATTTCTTCTCAATTGCAAATTATTACAATAAACATTACAAACTGACGAAGAAAGTGACTTAGTTAGTTAGTCGTTAGCAATTCTGAAATTCTTCATCTCGCATTTCAACGTGAATTCCTTACTCAGTGTCAAATAAGGAAATTGAGGAGAAAGAAACGAAAAAAAGTTTAAGACCAGAAAGAAAACGAAGGAAATTTCCAGCGTGTGATCGAAGCTTTCAGGGTTGTACCGAAAACACTTTCTAAAAGGCCCAGAACAAAATTTTGTTTTCTCTGTCTGCCATTCTAAGTACTAAAAAAACTCAAGCCATTCAAGTCGTCCCAATCGTGTATTGCTCAATATAATCTAGACTTTCGGCAACTGTATGATAAAACTATATATTCTTGTTGAAATTTCTAAACTAAATCTTTTTTGAATCATTTGCAAAAATCTCATGCGTATCTTTAGAGTTTTTACGGTGTATCTTATGATTTATGTAACTTCAAAAGGTACGACGAAAGTACGGATTGGTTGCAGTAGATTTTTAAAAAAATAAGAATACTACTCGCATCGAAGTTTTTGGTGTTGACGACAACCGTCCACATTACTTAAAGAGAAGGATAGATCAGGAGGATGGCGTGGTGATGATGATGGAATGTGAGTAAAAAAAGAAAAGTGAAGTGGAAAGATAAGTGGGAGATAAGTGAATTTTTCCACTCGGTTACCAAACTTCTCATACATTTCTAATAAAGTTATCGTTCGAGCAAAAAAAAAACTTTTTCAACCAAGCCCAGGGAACAACTAACACACGTCTGCTTTACCTAAAACATACATACTCTTTTACTATGAAAACACACGAACGAGCACAGAATTTTTCACAGAGAAAGAGAAAAAAGAATGGGAAAGTTAACCCTCTTGTGGGACTACTAAACTGTGAAAACGAAAGGTGAAACTTAGAATTGTGAACTTGTAATCAAGCAAAGGTACTTGCGTTTATTCTTAAAAAAGATCATGATCATGTTATTGATCATGTCTCAAAGAATGACAATTTTACTTTCACTACGAATATTATTACCAACTTCTTGCACCGTACCTTGTTTGCATTACCATTGAAGTAAATGGCGTTAGAGCTGACAAAATGTTCTGATACTTAAACTAATCAAAAAATTGGTTCCATGGGATTCTGGGTGACAGAATAGAAATTTGGACCGTATATTTGATGAGGCTTTACTTAATTATAATCAACAGTTACCATTAGATTTCATATTAACAATTTTTGCTTACATATAAAATATAATTTAAGAATTAAAAATAAAAATAAGCTTCGATGGCAAAGAAATGTAAAAACATAACTCACTGTCATCAATTATTTTGAAGCGATATGTACCGTAATTCAATGCTTCAAATGCGAATGATCAGACGGTACATCTATCAATTTTCCTATTTTATCACAGCTCCTAAATTGCTTGCAACAACAAATATTCTCAAAATTTTATGTACATAAAGGAATGAATGAATCATCCACAAGACTTGTTAAATTTTCTGAACTAACTTACGCATTATGCTTTCAACGCAAAACTTTTTTTTGACACTCGTTAAAATTGTCACCAGGAAAACAATAACTGATGGGGGAGGTCAGAGTTGAGGTTGAAGGACAAACCGGAAGTTGGCTTGTAGAGTCATTCATTTAAAGTTCGTGAGTGACGATGACGATGATGAACGAGTCTACGAGAAATGGGGTAAGACAGGAAATAAGTAAATAAATGAGAAGGAGCTTTGAGAAGAAGAAAAGGAAGAAGCCAACCAGCCCATTTCATGTTCATATCATTTGCATGGACAGGGAAACTTAGAAGTTCCATTTACCTGTGTGTTAAACAAACTTTTCCTAACGCCCTCCTTTGTAGTGAGCAATTGCTAAACGTAAATAACTTTTCAAAAACTGCTGAATCTGAATTTGTGAAACTACTGGAGAATATATGCTTATATCTTTTCATTTTCATTCTCATAAATTGTCGGCATGTCTCGTCAGAACAAAAACAAATTATGGATTCATTTCAGAATATAACTTCACTTTCTTAAGAGTTCCAACAATGCAGTTCCATTTAATCTTCTGTGGTTCAAACGTTGAATGGAACTATTTAGTTTTTATTGTCTTGTCCCAGATTTGCGTACTGGGTTCTACGTAATATTAATTATGTATTTGAAAGCTGAAAGCCCATTGTTACACGGTAATTCTATGGTCTCAATTGTACACTTTGTTTGTTGTTCATAATAAAAGCATAATAAGCTAAACGCGAAAGATATCGAAAGAATGTCTTGTATGCAGGCACAAAGACGAGAAAGCAAAAAATTAAGCAACTTTCATCATGAGTATGATAAATTTGCAAAAAAAAAGAAAACTTAAAAATAGCTTATGGAGAAATAGTACCTAGGTATACAAAATCTAAATCTAGACAAAAAGTGTTCCCAGAACGGTAGACTCATTGGAGAAGTAAAAAATAACAAAAACAAAATTCAAAGGTAAGAACAAAATGATAATGTTTTGTATCCTTAAATATTTGTAGATGAAATAGATGAATAATGTGCGGCATTGAAAGGACAATCGCCAACAAAAAGGATGGGGAAGGAAGTAAAAAGTATAATGAATGGACGAATAAAAGAAAATGATATAAAAGGCTGAATGCAATAGTGCTTTATTTTGTGGGTAGCCGTTATTATTCTAACAAGATATCTCAAGACTCAAAAGTAAGCGGAAAATTCTTTAGGATTACATAACACGTCGAACCAGAGAAGAAAAGAATACGGGGTTGTGTTTTATGAGTCCAGAGGTTACAGAAAAAGCAGAGTTCTGGCCTGCAAAGGAATGAAATGTGTAGCAAGCCACTAGCCCGATAGATGTAGCAGTACATTCAACGGAACTAGAGTCGACGATCATGTTATGTTCATTCTTCGTCCCATTCAGCAGGAAAACCAGTGAAACAAATTGTTTTGGTTTCTCACAGCTCCGGCTTACTTTCTCTAGGAAAGGGAGAGCGAGTAGAGCAGCAGAGTGTGTGGAGTGCAGTAGTAGTTGGCGTGAGGGAGAGGGAGAGAAAAGGGATTTTTTTTCTATGCTAAAGCAGCAGAAGCATCGTGTGGTAAACACTGCTCACATTTTCTAGTCGAGAAAAGAAGCTCATCTGATTCGGAGGGTTTAAAGGACTTACTCCTCTGGAACAGCTCACGATCATGCTTCTGAAAAAGGAAAGTTGGAGGAGAGGGAGAAAACACGTGTAAATCACTGGGGCTTAGCGAGGTATCATCACCACCAAAAATTATGTGAGAATTCATATTGACAATTACGTTGTTTCTTTCCACTGTCAACCGAGAATTTTCTCTCTGTAAATTGGCGGGGTTGAAGTTTGTTGTGATTGCAAGTGAATCTTTTTTTACGGGGGGCTGAAAACATAATCTTTTCAATAATTAAAATTGTGTGAGAAAATCACAATTTTTACTTTAAAAGTGTTTGATAGATCCACTCTGACTCACGGTTGGGGAATACAGAGATAATTTTTCCATCCAGTTATAAGTTCGCACATAGTTTGAACTCTGATTATTTCAAACCATTAGTTTTTGTTGTGCAAAACAAAAGTTTTGATTCTAGTCGTGACTCAAGACAATAGTATAAAGATACCAAAACACATAATTCATTTTATGTCCAGAATCTTTCCTACTAATATATTTAAACGTCTAGAATAATTTTTGAGAATCGAAGTTTGAACAAGTACGCGTTGTATTGGCCTTAGCCAAGAAACGTAGTCATCACCAAAAGACCACATCATCACAGTTTATCTGAAGAAACGAGAGAACAATGAAATAAACGTTTACTTCATCCGCTTATTGCTCAAAAAACAAGCCAAGCAACGTGTTGGAACTGCTCTTTTTGGTAGACCATCTCAAAATCGGATAGACTACCCCTCGCTACGCTTTCTCGGCAAAAGTAAAAACGAGCTTAAAAGAGAAAAGAGCGTGAGTTATTTTTAGATGTCTCAAGATGCCCCGTACGGCTTAGGGACGTCTCAATCCGGAAAGAAAAACAACCCTAGGCACGCCAATACAAAGATTGCCAACATCCTCGACTTTTCTTTTCTTGAGACTTGAGCCGGGCCATGCAAATCAGATGACCCACATTACGTGACCCTCTCTTTATTCTTATTTCAAAGCTTGAAACATCCGCTTTCCTCTTTAAAATTGCGAGAGAAAAAAAATATTTCATGTGAATTATCATTACCAAGCTACGCAGCCATAATGAGAGTTTACCTGAGGACATTTTTGAATAACAGAAAGGCAGCATTTTCTAAACCACTTTAGAAAGAATGCTGATGCCTGGTGCTTTCAAGAAAAAGTGAAGACAGAAGAAAAAAACGATTTTCATTTGTTCGAAATAAAAAAGGGGCACACGAAAAATGCAACAAAGACGCAACGCATGGCGCAACAAAGTGACTCTTTTCTTGGCTTCATCTTCATAAATATAAATTGATTTTGAGATGAAAAAAATAAATAAATTTTGTTTCTCCGTTCATACATATCCAAACATCAATTTACTCTAAAGCAACGTTACGGAGATTGGATTTTTTTATCAAACAAAAGAGTAATATATAATATTTCGGTGAAACACAATTTCCCAGAGAAGTTAGTGCGTACGCAATAATATTCTGCGATGGACTTTCTTGTGCATGATTGTCATCGTTTGTGAGAAACAACAGAAAAAAAAGAATGAGAAAGTGATTTCTTTGGGGATTTAGGTAGCATTTCTTTTGTTCCATGACAATTGTGTGCATTCTGCAGAGGAACTGAAGAGATGAATGAATGAATACAAGTGCACCTTATTTTTTTACCCTTCAATACAGAATAATGGATGGATTCTCCAGTGCATTCCTGTATTATCAATGATGTAATCACCATCCCTACCACATATTTTCGTTCTGTGGACCTCCCTCCTTCTCAGTCAGTTCATTGACATAGTTTTTTCTTCATGTAACCGGATGTTGCAAAAAAAATAGACAAACGCTATTTTCATTCTTTCATCGATATTGACAGGAACGTGTGATAGACACAGTTATAGTTAGTCAGAAATTGCGGTTAGGTTAACCATTTATTTTTTCATTGCAAGTCACTGAGCGTAATAATAATGGCTTGTCCCCTTGTTCCCCACCTTCCAAGTCAATAATAACTGCAATAATAAAAAGCGAACATATGTGCGGGTGGTGGTAGGAAGGACAAGAAAAGGAAGAAAATAAAAGGTGGTGGTGGCGGCGGTGGTGCAAGAAGTTTGTAATAATAATGTAAAATTCCCTCAAGGACAGAAGAGGAAAAGAAGCGGAAAGTTGGGGAGGAAAAAAATAGTTAGAGACATACCCATTGCCATGACGAAGAAAGAGGAGTTTGACAAGGGAGAAAGGGAGTGAAGCTGTGCATATAGCCACACAGCTCTAAGGAGAAAAAAGTATCAAATAGAGTTTTTTCTTTACAAAAGCTAGTTGGATCTACAAAATCGTTGGGGTAATTTGAGCAATTTCTGAGTGATGTGAATAACATGCAATAACATGATACGTGACAAAAATATGGTATGCTTATTGGAACAAAACGGTGGGTGGGGAGGTTATGGGAAATACTGTTGTCAGTGAAGCATTTTTATCGACACTGACGATCGAATTGATTGAAAATGACCATTTTGAAAATCCGTTAAACGAAAATTGAACAATTATGAATAATTCAGATTTTTATGGTTTACAAAAGTATTGAATAAATTGAATGATTTTAGTCAATACACCTTCAACAACGATGAATTTTGATTCGGTCAGAACAATGGATGAAAGTAAATGTGGAGATGAGAAAAATGATGGGGATGATTCGAGAGAAAGAGAAAGCCACTTACTGCTTCCCGTAACAAGTAGATCGAAAGAAGATAATCGTGGGGGCAAGTCGTGGAGCAATTCAAACAAAAATGCAGTGATCTTCCGAGCCTACCTCATTCTATTCTTCCTCTTGCTTCACCAGAAAGGTCAGTTGCATTCTCTTCTGCATTTAAAATCAATAAATATTACACTTTCTATGCATCCAGGTAAATTGGTTTCCCATGAATAATTTGGTTTTACACACTATTGCTTACCTGTAAAATAACCGAAAATAATCATGTTTTATCTTAACAATAATTACGTTTTGGTAATGGAATAATAGATCAAATGTTCTGACCAGATTACGTGCAAACGTATCTCTGTAAACGATCAATACAACATTTTGTTAGGGAAATTGGTTAATATATTCTTATCAAAGTATTGAAAGTTACACCCACTTTGGAAACAAAATGTGTAATTTTAAATGTATCACAATCGCGAATAAAAATAGTTGCATCTTTCAGTTTTCTCATGTTTTTATTCAGTATTTGTTACTTAAAAGGTTAAAAAGCCTATGCATGATATGAAAATTCACATCTCTGTAATCCCAAAAGATCTCCTCACTAGATTACCATAAGAACAGCTTCTATTTTCCCCCTTCCCTTAAAGTCATATATGTAGTTAAAATGCGGTGCAGTGATACATAAAAAGTAGTATGAATTCAAAATCTGTGAAAAAAGACAAAGAAATGTTTTGCATCAAGTGAAGTCAGTCGGAGATGAAAAGGGCAAGTATGAGAAAAGGTATAAGTAATGTAGAAAAAGTATTACTCCAGAGAGCAAGAAAAAAAGAAAGAAAATGCGTTACATCTTTTTTTTCTTTAGTGGTACTGTTACAGCTGCATCATCATTATCGTCAACAACATTCCCATGGAAAAAAAAGTGAAAGTTTTTTCTATGCATTGCACATTATATTTATTTATCATTATAAAATAGTATGTGTACTCCTTCCTTTTTTGGTTCTGTTTTTCTCTTCCTTCCTTTCGGAGCGGCGGCTTCTTTTTTGGATCAGTTGTTTACCGAAACCGTTACGTTTACACTGGTAAAAAACAACTGCTTCTGGTGGTGGTAATAAGTTTTCCTCTACACAGGCTTTAGTAAACAAATCTCTTTCCCTCTCTCCCTGTCTCACGCTCACTCACATACTGACTTCTCTTGTTTGCCTTTCGCCTTTCCTCCATGAAATGGGAAAAAACCTTGTCGGGTGCATTAAAATTGCCACAAAAAGACGAAACAAGAGAAAAGGGGAAAGAAGAGGAAAGGAAGGATATTTTTGTAGCTTGAAGCTTTATCCTTTTTTTACTACGAGATGAGATGACGATGATTTTCAATGATTAAGCTTTTAAGTTGCTTTTCAAAACTGCAGTGTAAGCAGAAACAAAAGGGTCTCTTCACTTTAACATGCAAAATATGACGACGAGATGAGATGCATTGAACAAAAATAGCTAAACAAAATGTAGAAAAATGCGAATAGCGTTTGCTTTTGCTAGCGAAACATTTTCTTAAATAAGAATCCGTCTAGAGTCCATCTTTATATTTTTTTACAGTATTCCGCCTTCCACCATTTCATTTAAGTTTTATTGCTCCTTTATTTACTTACTTTGGTATGTTTGGTTGCTGAATTTGATTCATTTCACGACTGCTTAGCGTTTCCTTCTCGCTTAGAGAGAGGGTGGAAAAGACAGTGAGGCTCTTGGGATATCCGTCAGACAAAGTTCGGAAGCATTCTTTCCTTTTTATCTATGCTAAAATAGCATCTTGATTTCATATTAAATGTGTAAACCTTTGTGAAACGGAAAATTTAAAATACAAACACTCCAGCAAAAGCACTAGATGATGATGATTTTTAGTGGCCCTGGCTCAAACTCAGGCAAACAATACAATATAGTACATCGTAATAAAGAGAACATAATAAAGAGGGGGTGAAGGCAATCAATGTAATCCTTTCACTCTTAATAAAAACTTTGAATGAACAATGAAATAAAAGACAAAATTCATTCCATTAAAATTTACTTGCAAAGTGCACAGGGATATATTATACGATTTACACGGGACAGATTTACCAGACGCATCTGTGAGTTTCGTGCAATGAGATTACAAGTTTTCTCAAATTGGGCTCCAACTGGGAATCTCACTACGTACTTTCATCTTGTTCCTTTCTTATGAATTGTACAAAATGTCATTTCAGAATAGGCCCACATCTAGATGCACTCTGCAGATGTTATTTAACTTTAAGGATTTCCATGTCCCAAAAGACTACAATAAAAAGCAATTAGCTTTTTTCTAAACTTAATGATTACTTAAAATGACCACTTAAGAACTGTAAGTAGGCCAACTAAAGGGTAAAACTTGGGACTTGGACGACCTACTACAAATTTCACGGTTGACATTTCCTTCTCGGATCACTCATGTGATACATGCGATTCTAAATGTTTGCTTTTTCGACCTACTGCACCTTGAAAAAAAATCTGTTCGTCATTTAGAAATCTAGGTCAGCGGCAAAGAGAAGGTCCAATTCCCGGTCTCTAATCAAGGAAGCTGTGCAAACACTAGCCAAAATCTCGTATCTATATAATCTCACTACGATGCTGTAATATGTGTATAAAGATTCTTTTTTCACATCTTGTATTGATTTTATCATGAAGGTGACTATAGGGTCATCAGTACTTACGAGGTTGCCGGGGAAAACTTTTTATTTTGCCAGCTATATGCAAGTGTATTATAGTGCTGGAACACCTAGTATTGAAATCGATCGGTTTGTCCGTCCGTCCGTTCTTGCGATAACTTTTGATTTGAAAGACTCGACGATTTTGGCTGGCTTGGCGGGGATTGTTTCTTGACCCATTCCTGTTAACTGTAGGTGAAAGTTACCAACTCTCAGAAAACGAAAGTTTTATGAGATAATTTTATGATATCTCTGTGAATATCAGTTGTGTCCAATATAAGTATGAGTTTTCTGACACTGTTTCACTGACACTTTAGCAAGCTTCTTATCCACATTTTACTATTAATGCTCATTTTCTGAATCTCGATACAATAC
Source organism: Seira musarum (assembly GCA_027743895.1). Lineage (NCBI taxonomy): Eukaryota > Metazoa > Arthropoda > Collembola > Entomobryomorpha > Entomobryidae > Seira > Seira musarum. The sequence continues at coordinate 14,952 of JAHZMX010004630.1, forward strand.
ACACCTAAACGTATCAGTATTGTGCTTTGCGCGTTTATCCATGATGTTGACTCTTTAAGATACTTCTTGTGCGTGTGAACTTAAAGTTAGAGTACTGATGTGATTACAATTTTAAGCAAACTTACTTTGTCAGAATATCGTCCTTTGTAATTCATACTAGCAGTACCAACTTATGATTAGTTGGAATTTTTGAGGCTGCTTTTGTTGACCTTCTCTGTACCTATAAGTCAAACAGCGAGTGCAATTGCTGGTAAAGATTCATTGTATTCAACCAGCAAATTAGGCAACTTAACATTCTTTCCCAGTTTTTTGGCTCTCTCAACACATTAAGTAAGTAACAAAAAACGCCAGAAACAAGAAAACATCGACCTACATGTTCACTAACCCTGATACACTAATTAATTAACTCTTTTTTCTTACAAACCATCTATTATCTATTATTTATAAACATGAATATGCAAAAGTATTTTCAATAGGTTTTTATTATTGTGCTGCCGTGCAATCTTTTGGACAATATCGATATCACAAATTGAAATCAACTGNTAAGTAACAAAAAACGCCAGAAACAAGAAAACATCGACCTACATGTTCACTAACCCTGATACACTAATTAATTAACTCTTTTTTCTTACAAACCATCTATTATCTATTATTTATAAACATGAATATGCAAAAGTATTTTCAATAGGTTTTTATTATTGTGCTGCCGTGCAATCTTTTGGACAATATCGATATCACAAATTGAAATCAACTGCTTTAAACCCCTGCATCTAGGAAAAAGCACGTTTGATTATTTTTTTTTTTTTCAAATACAAGCTGTTTTTTATGTTGATTATTGTCCTCATACGACACAGAAAGTGTTCAGCTAGTATAGCATTGCACTTTTCTCTTTAGTGCTTTCTTGGCGTCAGACATCTCCGCCGACAGAATGGCTTCCCTCCCATCCCTAAACAGAGCTTTGTTTCACTTCAACAAACCGGTATTTTTTCTTGTACAATGTTGTGTCATTGTCTCTTGGAACGAATCCAACGAGACGACTCCATCAAGCCTATTTTATTCCATGCCAACTAAATTCATCATATTTCTTCGAGGATCTGCAATTTCTTCCAGTTTGAAGTACTTTCACAAGCACTTGTTTCTTTCTCTTTCTTGCATATTTTCCATCTTAAGATAAATAACATTTTTCCTTTTGTGTACGCAGCATTGTTGCATGAATCGTGGGGAATTATAGGAACAGCCATTTTCGCATATTAACAAAAACCATGGAAAAAGACAGGAAACTAAACAAAAACTACTAGCATTTATTTAATATAGTCTTATTTTCTTTATTTTCACCGGCATATCGCGTCAGCGTTTTCACATTTTATGATTGAAAGTCTCAGAGAATACATCGAATAATTGTTAGTTTCATATTCAGTTAAAAGAAGCAGCATTTTATGCCAGTCTTACGCAATAAAAATGATAAAACTTTCAAGAGAAAAATATTTGCGTGTGTTCTTTCTATTTTTATTTCACCCTTTGTTCGTGTTTCAAAAGCAAGATTTATTCAAATGAAATTAGGACGCGTAAGTTTGGAAAGTTTTCTTTTAAGAATAAAGCTGGTATTTCTTTCGCCCTCATGTTTCCATTTTTACCTTGCCTTACATATGAAAATTTTGAACAAAGAAACAGTTCACGGGTATTATGTAATGCTTTGACGCTTACTTCCTAGAAAACAAGTATTTTTGGACAAAGGAATCCCTTTTTACAAACTAAAACTCTTTGTATTTGTATTTTATCAAATAAACAAAAATTGCCAAGCCACAATATTCTGAATCTAGATCCAAATTTGCTTGTTTTCATCCGAGCATTTATTGTTTCATTAGGTTTTTAACTTGCCAATTAAGTAAAGGCTCTATTAAGTTTGATTTCAAAAGTTGTACTATAACTTTTATGTAGCGAGCCCAGGAAGAAATACGAATTGATGTTCATAGCTGAAGTTTACTGCAAATTCAAGAGCAAAATTCCAATGTAAGTATTTATGATCAATTTATCCAAAGAAAATCTTTTATAATTTACGAAATTTTAGAGATTACTTCAAAAAACGCGTGTAATCCATCCGTATTGTATAATCTCCAAATATTCGATCCGACTTTTAAGATATGATGACATGGTATAGTTTTTACTTACACACCAAAAACATCACGAGTAAGTTTTGTGTTGAGCGAAGTGAGGACTCTACTTTTTGCTTTTACTGCAGCAAATCCCAAGTCAGATGAATCACATTTTTAAAATATACATTTTGGCATAAAAAAGGTGGAATGTAAAAAAATTTATAGCCTTTATAATAACATGGATGATTTCTGTCCTTCGTTTGACTGCATCGTCATCATCATCTTTATCATGGACAAAAGTCCAGGTAGAGTTTATTTTTAGTGAAAAAAATGGCTCGTAAAATTTGTAGTATGTCACAGTCACTACCACAGTAAACCACACTTTGCCACGACCGATGCGAAGTCATGTCACAAATCAAGCGGAACCTCAAAAACGGAGACGAAAGAAAGATGTAAAGTGAAACAAGAAAAAAACGATGAAATTTTTATTGCCCTTTAGCCTTCGCATAAAAATCACTTTTTTGGCTTCCCTTTACAACCTTTTTTAGTACAAGCAAAAAAAACCAAGCGGAACTGAAAAAGGCGTAATGTTAATCTTAATACATGTTCCGAAGAATATCCACATCCACCCAAAAAGGAACTCATGCACTTGGCTCGACATCAATAAAATGCATTCGTGTAGTATATGCACTTGTGATTACCAAAAACAAAGGCTTTTTGAATGGAAAAACAAAAAAAAAGAAATAAGTAAGTAGACTATGAAAGATAACAAAATGACACGTTACTAGTTTTTTTTTCAAAATACATAAAAAATATTTTTTCTGTCTGTTTTCTTCAATGCTACTACTTTTATATTTGCTCTAGCGTCGCATGAGGCGACTGCTATCGTCATACTTTAAAGGGGAAAATTGAGAATTAAAATATCTAAAGTACAAGCTAAAATTTGACTTACCCCACCGGAATTTTGACGTCTAAGCTTAACCGTTTATTGCAATTTTTATTTAGAAAGTGTATCTTTTAATAAAAGAGATATACACTAACTTTTGATTTAATTTTAGAATCCTTAAGTAATTTTGCAGTTCCATGTTGGTTTCTTCAGTAGACTCGTCCATTTTATGGAAAATTGTGACACACTGAAAGACTTCATTTTTGATGTCTTTGCTTTGCTTCTACAATAGTTTCTTGGGACAATCTTGAATGTAGAATAGTAGTTGGACTTCTTTTAAGTGGAAATTAAGATGCTCCTCTCAAGATTCTCAATTAAATGGCTGTGTTGTGTCTTCTCTAATGGAAATTATGCAAATATTTGTTCCTTTCATATTCCATTCATTAAAACTCACAAGCCATTGGCAACACATGTCGACTGACACATCTCGGATGGTGATAGTAATGATAAAAGGAAGGAAGAGGGCAGTAAATGATTATTTTTATGAGGAGTAAAATTAAGTGTGGGATCCCTACTCCAAAGTGAAGCCAGAGCGAGTCATTTCGTAAGCCAACACTGAAATGTAATAAAAAGCCTACATGAGTGCAGGGCTAGATCATTCGAATACTAAAAACAAGTTCATTGGGGCACAATGATAATGACACAATTAGCATTAAAAATAAAATATATTTTCAAACAATTGTCTGCCTAGCTTTCTTACAGGTTTTATCGAATTTTAAGATGAAATTAAATACTAATTTGAAGGAGGAGCCAGTTGCACAATGCAACAACTATCACTGCAATTACGAATACATTAAAGTCTCTTGACGGCACCACATTTCTGATAAATGGAACTCGATTTTAAGGTTGAGCAAACTTGAAGTTTAAAGAACGTGCCGTTTCTAAGGGTTAATTCGAAAAGGTTTAAGTCGTGTTAATCAGTACTTATCTTTCATGTTCTAGGCCTGCTTTTGTCTATAACAAAAAGATAAGCAGCTTTTACGGAAAGGGCGTTTCCTTATAATAATTTGCACTTCTTTGTTCTCAATTTTGGGATCCCCCGTACTCCGACTTTTCTACTTATCCATGCAATAACGATTACAATGATGATTTCTCCAACCGCCTCGAGATATATTTCTGTATAAGTCGAAAAAATGAAAGAGAATTAGTACTTTAAAGTTTTCTTCACCAAGCTCATCCTCAGCTACACCTAAATACTTGGTTCATGTAAGAAGCTCATAACAAGAATGCTTGAGTACTAACCAATTTGAATTAGGTTGGCAAAGTAAGCTTTTAGTGCAAATTTTAAATAATTTTCAGTAAATTGATGAACTATATGAAGAACGTACCAATCACATCGACACATAAAACACAAGCAGCGTATGTAAGGCATCCTCCTCGAGTCTTAAATGTCCGTGAGAAAAAAGTGACGAAATGATTATTACTAGAAACTGAAAAGGGGGAAATCGAAAAAAAAATGAAAAGAACTCGGATGGGGGAGGCAGTAAAAGGAAATATTTCTGTATGAAACGATGAGATAAAGAAGAAATAGCGTTTTTTCCTCTTACCTCGCTCAAGAGGCTTTTAGCATATACTTAAGTAAAATACATAAGCACGCCTAGTCAACTCATTGAGGTATGTGAAAGTTGAGAAAGTTGAAAGAGGGATAACATTTGTGCATGCATTCTGTATCTTTATTCGTACTTCTAAGACGATGATAATGATGCCAATGAGATAAGAAGAAAAGTTTTAAGCTCAATTTGCCTTGCTTGACATTGTGTAAAATGGCTACAAAAAGATGTCTACTTTTCTTTCTTTTATCCCTCCACTTTTCCGTTCTCATCTTCTTTCCATCCACGAAAACTTTTTGTTCGCCTTAAAAAATCGAGGGAACGAATCCAGCAACGCCGGCATATCAAGTAACTGATATGCAAAAAGTGTATCAAATTGATGGGGCTAAATCCACATCCGAATGTTTTTGACAATAAAAATACATTATTCCAAGTACATATTTAAGAGAATATTTTCATACAAAAAAAATCCACTTTCATATCGCATCAGTGAAATGCTAAAGTTTTCAGAAATGCATCTCCAGCTCCGCCAATGTGGGACTTGCAATTCTCCAAGGAGAACAATAATAGAGAGAAATGACAGGAACAATTAGCTCGAGACTTTTACACGAATTAATAGACTTAATAAGAATTTGCTTGAGTTTTCTAAAGGGATAAACAATTATTTAAAAGGTTGTGACTGCGACTAACGCTTTTCTTTAAATTTTATACTTTTTAAAGAAGGGGAAAAATGAGTATTGTTTATTTGAGGAAATTAGTGGAAAATGAGTGTTGTGAGAGGCTCTCTTTCCGCTTCATTCCATTTCGATTACGCATCCACTTTCCTTGCTTTTTCCCGTTTTCCCATTCCCAGTCTGAAATATGGGACTGGAAAATCTCCGGGAAAGAGCGATATCCTCAGTGAAATAATAACAGGAGAACAGAAGCAATAGCAATAATGAGACTATAGTGTTATGTTGTGAGGTTGGATGGAGAGCGTAGTGAAAAATCGTCCTCTTGCTTCCTTTTCCACATGGAAATACATAAATGCAAGGGTATTCAACCAACAAGAGCAATTCTTCATTCCAGTTAAGTGGCGATCTCCACCACAGAAAATGCTATTAGGTATCAACATCATCGTTCCCTGAACACCAGAGCGCAAAAAAATTCATGCAGGTATTATTATACAGTTATAGTTGGATTGCTTGAATCCACACCAAAAAAATGACCGGCAGGCAAGGAAGGAAGCAGGCATCTACTGACTAACTTGCAAGGCGTGTTTCTATTGTTGGAGCATTACTTTACTCGTAGAAAAGGGTAAGCTGTAGGCTTTGTCCCCTGATGGCTCATAAAAGGAAAAGAATGGCTCCATCTAGCCTACAGTTTTCTTTCAATTATTGTGTCACTGCCAGCAAGGAATATCCACTAAAATAATGGGAGCGGTAATAATACTGTTAATGAGAAACAGCAGTAAATGAAGATGATTATTATGATGATATTAATAATGCCTTGAGTATTGTAGAGGAGTTGCGTCTTGTCCCTCCCGTAACCTGTTTTCCTTTTTTTTTCTCGACAGAGACTCTTCCAGACATCTAAGGTATTTTGGGAGATGATTGGTTGCCATTGCTAAAAAGAAAGCGGTAAAAAAAATATTTGTAGAATTTATACTTCTTTAATGATCTTGTCTCAGTTTTTATTGGTCATAAAACAGAGCCCTAATTGCTATGAGTGCCACGAAATGAAATGTTTCGATGTGGTTTGAACGTGAAGCTTTCCAAATTTAACGATTTCCGTTGATATTTAATGGGCTTTGATTTACTTCAAACAAGCTGCAATAATACAAGGAAAATGAAAGAAACTAGATGATAGAATATATCATGCAATTGTCATTGGCAATACAAAACTAATCTTTGAAAGAGAATTTACTTATTTACGAAAACAATGTATTAAGTTTTCTCGTACTTTCTTTTTTACTTTTTTGTTTTTACTTACCTCAAAATCTTTTAGAATCTATTATTTTAGAAAGTCTGCATTGAATCAAGCAAGACAAAACAAAAACAATTGGTTCATGGGTCAAATAATTACGGGATTGGGGCTACCTTTCTTCGAAGCCATGCATTATTATTGTTATTATTATCATTTTATTTTCATCCCTTTCAGCAAATTGGGGAAGTTTAAAAGTGTCATTAACATCAACGGGATTATACGCTGAAACCACCATCACCAAAGTAGCTGTCCTCAACACCCACCACAAAAGTAATTAATAATATCATTAAGGAAAATGCTATTCGATAAGAAAGTAGAATGTAGCACAATGCACCAAGCACGACGACTTCCCGTGGCTGTGCTAAAGCCCGAATTTTGAACCTTTTGGAAACTTTCGTTTATCTAATCTCTCATACCTCTCTATTCATATCTTTTGCTTACACCATTCTCTTAAACAGGTGCAGAATGTTGTCTTTGATATTCCTCTTTTTTGTTACTTCTCATGTTTCTATCGCATTTGAATTTGCTTTAAATAAAAAATTGCTAGAAATGAATTTTGTATAAATAAACGCAACCAACTAGGGCTGATTTATCCGCCATTTAGAATACAGCGGGTCAAGATTATAATTTGTAATTTTAATTATTAATATTTTATGACGGATCGGTTTAAATGCTATTTAAGTGCAACACGATCTATTAAATTTTTTTCGGCTTTGGTAGCTTTATGCAACTGAACACAAAACATGTTTACGGTACACTTGTAGAATTTAGGTTTTTAGATAAATGAAATTCTGTGTGAAGCACATAGTGTGTAAGTATGTAGTATCTGATTTCAGGATGAGTAGATTTTTAAATTTCGCCACTGTTTGCCTTGCTAGTATGACCACTTCATAACAGTAAATTTATTTCGTCCAAGTTTGTGCGACCGTAAATGTTTTTCTTCCTTTATCTTTGTGTACCTTTTACATGATTTTGTCTAATTTTGAAATTAAGGGTGGAACTGCAATTGGTATGTTGCTCACCTACAAAGTTCTTTCCCATTTCTCAAGGTTCATGAAAGCGAAAGGAGATGGGATTATGCATGGACGAATTAATCTGTTTTTCTTTCTCCATCAGAACCACTTTATCTTCACTTTATCATCATCATCATTCCCTTTATTTCTTAACAAAAGATGAGCTATTCCAGCGACGAATTTTTTTTTCGGCTGGTGGAGAGGTTGTTCTCATGAAAGAAGGGAAAAATATGGGAGCAGAGTCAGGCGAAGTAAAATAAGACTTGGATTTTGTATACCCCTTTCTGAGATCGTTCATGGGAAAAGTGAGAAAAAAGACGAGGGGCGAGACTGAGACTGCACAGCACACACACGTACAGATCTATATACGTGAACTACTAGATTGCATACCATCACTTTCCATTTAAATGCATGCCTATAAAAATGGACGTGTTGTGAAAGCATTAACGCATGATTTTTTTAAGAATTGGTTTACACTGTATCGTAACATAATTTTCCACATTGCGTTACTTTCAAGAGAATTTTTTTATCCAAACTAGTCCACCCGTTTTTTTTCTTTCGATTGCTCTCTCGCACAGAAAGTACTACGTACACTTGACTCAACAATCAAGAGCAAGTTTGTTGATTACGTACCTATTTTATTTTATGACTTGTTATTGCAATTTGCGATCTGTTCAGATTTAATGAAGCAATACGATTGAATTCAAACTTTAATTTCAGTTTGGCTTAACTACCTAGGTACGCAAATTTAATTACCGTTGTCAAAATGGTTCCTTTGGTGAAAAGAAGGGACAGTAAAAGTTTACAGTTTTGGTCGTTTCAAAAGAAACTCATCACTTATCCCGTTTTGATTCGATAGTTCCTTTTTGCTTCAATGACTTTCTTTTGGTAACAATGAATGGACATGGAGCCTTTCATGTACCATCTTCATTCCGTGTCATGTCATGGGCCAGTTTCGTTCGTGACAGAGTTTCAGATACTTTACGAATATAATTGCAAAGAATTTTAACTGAAACTTTAGCGAACCAAAGAACTTTATATCAAGCATCATATAAGTAGTTAGTTTGTGCTATGGATACAATGTTGTCGAAATCGATCAGAAGACTACTGCAAAAAAAAAAGAAAAAAAAAGTATTTTTGTTCCATCAAATCATGATGATCATTAAGAGTGGGAAACCTTTGCTCTGTTCAGTCAGTTCATTCAGACAGTACTTAAATAAGTGGTATGAGATAGTATATATTCATTGAATAATATCACCGACATTCCAAGCATGCACTGTGCACACACTTTGTCAAATTTAGCAAACGTTGTTGCCGCTTGATGACAAAGTTATTTCACGCAAGTCGTCCACTCCACTTATTTTCGTCCCCCAGTCTCTCTCTCACTCCACTTTCATGTAACTGATTCGAATGGGAACACTCGAAAAAAAAGTGATCGAGTGTGTGTGTACACACACTTTGAGTGAGCAGGAAGAAGTAAAAAGTGTAGGTGACTCGTCCATGTAATGTATCTGATCTAACAATGATGTTAAATGAGCTTCTAATGTAAATTGCATTTCCTTTGAAGTTTTTTCCCTTCTTTTCCACTGTATGAAAAAAGCACCTCTTCGTTCCTATATTCAGAAGTCAAGTCAAGCTAGTGAGTAGGACTAGGAGTGGGGGCTAATGTACACGTATCATTTGAGTTTCTTCAGAGAGAAATGAAAGTAGGGGAAAAAGCGCACGATATCGTGCAAAGCGATCAAAGAAAAAAAAGAGAGAAAAAGAAATGTACTGGAAGAAAGTCAGGAGGGGATAATTGGAGAGAGGAAAAAGTAACTGTAACTCTGCTAGGCTGATTTGTAATGACAACAATTTTCCACGTGAAATTATCTCGGGTCTTATACAAATTAAATATTTAACTCATCTCTTTTGACTAACCAGGAAGAATGAGAGAAAGAGAGGGAGGAAGTCGAGTCGTGGAGAAAAATGTGAATGAATGAACCTAAACCGAGACACGGACGATAAAATGAATGTGTGATGTGAGAGCGAGTGAGAGACTAAATAAATAGGTATTTCAATGCATGAAAAAATTTGCAAAGCAAAGCATAATGGTAAAACTTTGGGTTCTCCGACGTTTTTTTAATTCATTTAGAAATAATACATTTATTTTTAGCTTGATACTGTTACTCTTGTCTTTTCACTTTGCATTAAATAATTTCTCACAAGTTTTCAATTAACTCATCAAAAGTCATTTTTCCGCTTTTGTAAGTCTATTCAGTGTCTCTAAGCTTTAAAATAAAAATGGTTTGTGACAAGTGAATAAAAAACTCGTCTTTCCTCTTCCTCTACACCGAAACCAGAGCTATTCATCTGGATTCTTGATGACAAGCCATGCTTTTATAAAAATATGTGAGAGCTTTGAAGCGATGAGTCAGTAAGTTTACTTAATGTAGCGCAACCGATACACTTTTTTACAAACATTTAGAAATACATTTTCATTTCATGTTAAAGCTAGCAGACATTTGCCTGCGCATCAAATTGGTTACGTAGCAATTAACAAATAAAATAGCTCATATAAATAGTTCACTGTTTACATCTTGCAACAAAATTTGTTTTTTTTTTGTAAGAGTAAGGAAGATAGATGATTGCCTAAACAAATTTGGTTTGAGTTTGGTTTTATATTTAAGCCCAAACATTAAGTATATTGACACTGAATATTTCTTAGAGGCTTTCCCTCAACAAAACATGCAAAATTAAAGAATGTCTCATTTTAATTTAATAAAGGCCAAGTTTGTTGTTCTAATGCTTACTAATAGATACAAAATTGTAATAGTAAGTACGAAGAAATTTATTTGAAACCAAACTACCGGTGTGTGATTCAAGAATTTAAAAAAAAACACCCTGATGAATCTAATTATTTAAAAGCCTCTCAACCACAACTGCACTCTTTGGGAGCAATTGAACCAATATTTGATACTAAAGCTAATGCTAAAACGCACTCTCGAAAGATCCAATGACTTGAGTAAGAGCTGCTCAATTATTTGGCGATGTTATTGGTATTACGACCTTTTCCCGGAAAATCAAATCTAAAATGGTCTAAAAGGGGATCTAATATTTCTGGTGTGAGTATCAAAATATAATTTTTCGAGCTTCAGTTTAGCCGTACGGACTCTTTGCTTCGTTCTGTAAATTTATGCGTTAGCCCTAAAATGCTTTGTATGTACCAAAAACTTTTAATTCACATAATGTTGCACATGTTTCTTGAAATTCTAATTCCTAGGAAGTTTGCAGAAATAATCATCGCATCCCCCACTTTTTGTAAACATTCTGCTTACATTTGGCCAGTTTGACTGTCAGTCTTAATTTTCATTTTGTAAGTGAAACTATGCTTAATAAGACATGATTTTTCTTTGCCTGAACTTTCTCCAGTTTTAGTTGCGGTGACAGCAACTCTGAAATTTCCACCCCCACACTCATTCCAAGAACTGACAGAAATTGTTCTATTTCTTCAGTTTTTGTATCAATCTCTTTAAGACATCAAACCACATTTAGAGGCATTATAAGGTTAACAATAGTTTATGATATCAAACCAGACCTTGCAAAATTCTAAAAATGTGGATATCTTCGAGAAATCAGCATCAAGCATGTCATCTATGAATTCAAGCATGTCACGAAACTGTTACTTGTATAATGAATACGGGAAAAGCTGGTGAAGACGTTTCTCTACGCAATAAATCGTGGTTTTCCATGACTGCATTGCCAAGGATGGAATAAGAAACAATGAAATTTACTTCAACCTTACCCTCTTAAGACTAGGTCAGTTTTTGGAGTTTTTAATACTGTAACTTGTTCAGTCCGTAAAGTTATTCATTTCAGAAATTCTAGAAAATGCACATTTTACAACACGCAGAATAGGCATGGCAGTGTGTAATAATGCCAGGTGAAATTATGCCTTACCAAAATGATACACAACATTTGCATTCTCCTGTCTTCCATTCTAATTTGCTCGCCTCACTAGTTTGACAGAAAGTTTTCGAAGTAAATAATTTACATTGTGACATAACCGTGTCAAACAAAATTAGAAACACATGACTTCTGTCTTAGGTAGGTAGATATTTTAGTGTCCATCATACCAAAGGGGTAATATGAGATTGAGATAAGTTCACCAAATAAACGAAACTGGTTGTTTTTAC
>JAHZMX010004632.1:0-12785 GCA_027743895.1 Seira musarum
GTTAACTACAATTAATGAAACTGATTTAGGAGGTGAGTCGCTCAGCCCACATAAAAAAAATTCACGGGACAGATTTTCCCATGCCACTGGAAAATTAAGGTTGCGTTATCCAAAATCATGAAATATAATTTCTGCGCAATATTTTGTGCTGATTAGAAATATTACGTTTGGTAACGGTAAAGGGAAAAACTAGTAGCATTACTAAAACTCTTTTTACAAAACAATTGTTATTGGAAAGAAGTGAAAAAATATGCGTTTGCATTACAACCTAACTTCAAGTAATTGTGAGTGCATGCGCATGATTCTAAGGCCATTTTTGTAAACGCAAAAGTAAACGCAGAAGTTTTAATATTGTAATTTTAAATTATCCGCGCACAGAAACGAATTGCAATAATAGGAAACCGAAGTAAAAACAAACTTCACTAGTCACAAATTTAATTTATTGGGACACGACGGAATAATGCAAGTTCTTCCGATTTTTGTTAAAAACCCAATAAAAAAATAACGCGGCGCTCGGTTTATCCAACGGAAAGGACGGAAAGAAAATCAAGAAAAAAGTGAAGATTTCAATGTACCGAATCCGTTTGGTTAGAGCGAAAAAATCATCAAACTTGGTATCAAAATAATCCTTAGGTTAAGGTTAACACCTTTCACCAACTACTTTTTAAATTAAAATTAATAATTATTTGAAAACTTAAGTTTGTTGGTGACACATCTGATCGCCTTGTTAAAAGCGTTTCGCGGCTACTCAATGCATATAGGTGCATGAATGCTTTACGCCATAAAAGTAAATGGTAAAGGTACCCACTTAACAAATCCGCTAATTTTTATTCCACTCGAGGGAATTTAACATTCATTCAATTGAGACAAAAGTACGTAATAAAGTACGTTGTATGAAAGTTCATGAAAGCATGCATGTAACGAATCGGTCATTCATTTTCCCGTCAAGTAGTTGTAAATTGTAAAACAATCTGCGCTAATTGATGACTCCATTAATCATCACACCCCCATTTCAAGTATTTTATTGTAGTTCTTAATCCAAAAATCTCTTAAGAATTTAACGAATTCATCTCTTACTTTTTCACAACTTCCAATATATAACGGATCTGTTGCTTACTACTCCCACCTTTGTATCAGCATATATGTAATAAAGTAATAATTCCATTCCCTATTACTACACATAGGGAAGAATTTTCTCAGTAAATAATGAATCCGTTATTATCCTAATCCAAAAACATTGTAAGAAACCGGTACTTACAACTCCTTCATTACTTACGTGGAATTGTTTTCATGCATGTTTTCATGACTTTCATCGTATGAAGAATTTGTGGGACCAAGGCCAAGGAGCTGATTTCTTTGACAGCGTTGGAACTTGGCAGACATTAAAGCAGTATTTTGAGAACAATTTTCTCGCCGTTAACTCTGTTCAGCTACGTCTTTATCGCTGCTTAACAGCTTTATTTTTCAAAACAAACTAATCCGTTGATTCATATAGACGATGAACAAAAAACATAAAAAGAGAATAACACGAACATGTCAGGCTGGGATCGAACCTGCTCTACCATGCATGCACTCAAAATTCCAACTCTCTAACCACTTCGCCAAGCGTGCACTATTGACAAAGAGTGTGTGACATACCGGCTTCGATTGCACTACTGTGCTGTAAAGCAAAGGAAACCATGCATTGTGGCTTGTGGCATTCTTTCGTTCGTTCGTTTGTTCTTTTGCATACGATCTCTTTTATATATAGTAAAGATAATCGGTATAAATGGAATGCCACTTTAGATTATAATCATGTATTGTCCATTTAAAGTCACTATCGTTATAAGGTTTGTATTCGAAGACAGAAGCATTTATTTTTTCCCAGTTGACAAGACTACTTTCATTCTTCGTGAAAGTAAGCGTTTCGAAAGGGTGAACAAATGACAAAGCGAGTGCTGGCATCCACAGCCACAGCGACGAATTCATATGACTGTGATGGCACTAGTGGACCTATGAGATCCACATATATCTTATGAAAATGTTCTTTATCCTCATGCGGAATTGTATATCCGACGGGTTTGGAATTAAATGGCTTGGGAGAAGCACTGGCTTTACAAGAAGAAACATACAATTTTATATTTCTATACATGGCGGACCAATAATAACTTAATACCAACTTTTTAAATGTACCTAAGATCAAGCAATGACGGCCCAGTGGGGAGTCGTGATAGGATGTTAGCAAAAGAGCTCTCATAGCTTTGGGGATAACAAGACGATAGCGTTTTTGTGATAATATAATAAATCAAGAGTTGCGTCTCGCAAATGATAGGTATCAAGATGAAGAGAGGAATGCTCAGGATCATCGAGAATTTGTTTGGTGGTGGCATAACCTTCCTTCATGTGGTGGAGTGGGACGTCGACAAGGCGACTTAAGGCATCCTCGCATTTGTGCTTAGTTCCCCGGATATAACGGACTTCGATGTCACAATCATGAATGATTGTGAGCCAACGCGCTAGTCTAGCGTAGCGTAGAAGAGACAGTTTTAATAAAGCTGTTAAACAGCGATAACGACGTAGCTAAAAAGAGCTAACAGCGAAAGCTAAAAAGGGTTAACAGCGAAAGAGTTGTCCCCAGAATACTGATTTTAATGTCTGTCAAGCTCCATAGGCTGTCAAAGAAAACAGCTCCTTGCACTTAGACCAACGAATTCAGCGCATGAAAGGTATTGCAACATGTTTACATGAAAAGAGTTTGAAGAAACCTGTCCAATGAGATGGCGCACGCCATGTTCCATAAAAAATGATTTAACCGCCCCCGGCCGTTGACGGTTAACAAATTTCAAAAAATAAAATCGCAGTTATACTCAGCATCTTAGGGGCTTTTAAAAGAGCTATCTCAAGCCATATGTTACAAAGAAAAAAATTTTCAACGGCTTCCTGCCGTTGACCGTTGGAAACTTTCGAAAGTTTAAAATAACAGTCTTACTCAGTTTTTCAAGCGCTTTCGAATGAGCTATTAAAAATCATATGTTGAGTAATTTGATTCTGCGGCCAAAACGACAGCCATAGCAGATAACGTTAGTGCGATTCTCATCGCGCTGAATAAGAGCATAGCCAATGGCATAGAGACTACTATCGGCATGAATTTTAGAGGGACGGGATGGATCAAAAGAAGCAAGTATAGGCGCGGCAGTGAGACTAAGCTTAAGTTCCTCAAATGCCGACTGGCAAGCGTGCGTCCTTATAAAGGGTGTATGATGTTTGGCTTTAAACAAACGAGTAGTGCGTGGTATGGGCATATTACGTACGGCAAGAACTTTGGCAGGATCAGGTCGGATCCCGTCTTTAGTTACTACGTAACCTAAAAGTTTTATTTCATGCATCCCAAACTCGCAGTTGGAAGCACGAAGTGTGAGATTCACAGAACGGGTCTTTTCAAAGAATTTTCTTAAATGTGTGGGATGTTCCTCCATCGCAGAAGAATAGATCATCGCATCATCAACATACACACACATAATATTATATAAAAGTTGCTGATATATATGTTTGATCATCCTTGAAAATATACTGGGACTACGCCTGTTAACAACATGTTTATAAAGAGCGTATTAGATATTTATCCAATATTTTGTAATAAGTAATGTGTTCAAATGCCAAATTAGGAAATCATACGCAATCGCTAACCTTGCATACTGGTTACTAAAACAATGTTGCCTCATTCCGCGTTACTCAAAAAAAAGAATTTTTGCAATTAAATAGTATGTAAAATTCACGTTGAACTAGGCTCGCCAATTTCAATACTGCAAAAAATAAGAGTCAAAAAAACTTGTGTTCCAGAAGGAATTTTTTTCTCAAACCCCAACATGCAGCTTGTACGATTATTGGTTTATGCAATCGCAATTTCTTCAGTGCCGTGCACGTCGGATAGTAAGCAATTTTCAATAAATGTTAATGCTTACTGTATTATGGCTGTAAGTTTAATTGGTCCTTGTTCTTAATTACAGTTTTAGGTTCCCTGGAAGAATTTTATAAACTCTATGGAAATGCACTCAAAGCCGGAGCAGATTATTTAAAACTCTGGGGATGCTTCATAAACCACAAAACTGAGGACGAATGCTTCGGCCGTAAACCTCCTCCTTCATCTACTGTGGTAATGACTTTTTTGCTAACTGTGGCATATTACCACGTCGAATTAAATCTGCTAAGTCGCATAATAATATTTTAACAACAAACATTTTGCAAAGTCAAGAAATTGACAATATTTTTTTGTGCATCTGTTAAATGTAGTACGCCATAACCCGGCATTGGCAAAAGCCTGCACTCTATAACCCAACGACAATAGTACCAGCAAACCTAGAATCCGGCTTTGCGTAATGTCATCTTGCGAAATGTTATCCCAAACTTTTTAGGCGACAACATTAAATGTGGAACAAAATCAAATTTGTCTTCGCACGGCCACTTGTAGTGGTTGACGAAAATTTAAGAAACAAAACGACTTTCCCGTTATCACGAACCACTTCGGTACGTAATCATCATACTTGGTGATGTACCATACAGTCGTACGATTCCGGGTTATCGTCTATCCTAGATGTTAGCAAACCCAATATAAACGTCCTGAAGTTCCGTCTGTCTATCTTGGAGACCTCCAATTTAGTTATAAGTTGAACCAAATGTATCAGGTAAATGATATGTGAAAGTAGCACGAAGCAAAAGAATTGTTAATAAATATGTAAAACGCAACGTGATAACAAGTGTTAAAAAGAAGTCGTAGGATCTCATGGGCTAAAATTGTCAATCGTTTCTATTATTGTAGATCGAACGGTGCAAACAAAGACACTTTTGCAAAATTTCGTCACGAATTTTATTGATTCGCTAATATTATTGTAGAAACATTTTGGTCGAAAAAATCTGACAATTTTTCATGAAAAATCGCAAGGACAAATTTAATGCACCACAGATTCTACCTGATTTAATTCGTTTTACGCATGAATGTAAAATCCTACAAATGTGTCTGTAAAACTCGTCTCAGAAGATTTGTATGCAACAGTAAGACTGGACAGGCGAAGCCACTCCATAATTTCCGAACACTTGAATACTAAGTTCGGATCTATTAAACACTGCAATAAATAAAAATGAAAACTAACTGAGTCTGCATTCAATACAGCTATACAAATATTTTAAAACTATTTCCTAAAAACCTGCTGGAAATATTTCTCATGAACCGAAACGAGATTGAAGTTTTAGAGACGCATTTATAGGTTTAGATATATATGGGGAGGTAAAAATGTTGATCAGAACCTGTGGTGCAATGAATTTCCTTGCGCAATTCCATAAATAAAATGTCGGATTTTTTTACCAAAATACGGTTTATGCAATAAAATCCTCAAATTAGTGACTTGCATGACATTTTGCAAGCGTACCTGTTAAAATTGAAATGTGTGGCAAAACGACAATCAAATGAGCCTAATCCGAAAGATTCAGACGTCAAATAGTCTAAATGATTTGGATGTTAAGCCACCCGAATATATTCGTGTGTCGAATGGCCCGAAAGAACCGGACGTTAAACGACCCGAATATTCTCGGGTGTCAAATGATTCGAAGCCAGTTGTCTGAGTGGTTATATCAATACAAAAGATTATTTATGGATATAAATGGGACAGACAAGAAATATTTAGCAGTGTTTTCAACAATTAAACAAGAGAGATTGATGGGTGGCCATATATAAATAAGCATATTTAAGTAACAGAAGAGGCAACTAAATACGCTTCTTCTGTATTATAAAAAGTCTGTAAATACTGTGTGCCCTAAATTAAATTCCGCAGCAAAGGTATGATCTATGGAAAACGTTATTGTGTAACATGGTCATAATTATTTACAACAAAAGTGTACATATCGAGTGTCAAATTCAAAAAAGCAAAATCAGTATGAAATATACTTTTAAATTAGCTCATTTACTAAACTTTCATTTGTTATAAGGATCGTATTGTAAAACACATCTTAATCTGCAATCCATCATATATTACGTGGCTAGTGTCATCAGCGGAGTACTGATTTTGATTGGTATGTTTGTGTCTGTCCGTCTCAGCATAGATAATAAAGCTGTTAATACAGCAGTATATAGTCTAGTAGCTGAGCAAAAGAATTGAGTACAAAGGACTTGTTCTCAGAATACAGTTTCAATGTCTCTAAGCCTCCATAAGCTGTTACAATAAACAGTTTTTTTCAGTTGAACCCACAAATTCTCCATACAATGCAAGTCATGAAAACATGCATGCATAATGCATGAAGAGAGGTAGAAGAGGCCTTTCGAATGATGTATCACTAGCGTTTTCATGGTACTAACGAGGAATGTACAAGGTCGATTGCTCTCGGATTTTTAAAGTGAGAACGTTGGTGGATAGCCCTTAAAAAATTATGTATTTTGGCCAAATTTTGCCAACGCTTCCCCAATTTTGAGTAATTACGACCGCAAGTTTTGTTTTGTGTCAATTATTTAGGATTTTGTCTCGGCTTAACATGAAAAGACGATTCGTGGGACGGTGTGAGGCAATTTTCTCAGAGAATATCTTGGACTTGGTGTCATTTTTAGCACATTTCTTAATTTCCTAATTAAAAAAGTCTACACCGGTAAAACAAAATGGAGGCTGGTACGCTGCAAGCCTGTAGTCGGGAAGGGCGCCCATTCCTGGCATCATAGGCATCTTCATTTCCAGTCGACAGACTCCACAGTTTCCCACAACACGAAGAACTGACTGTCGGCCGTCCACAATCCAGAACCTTTTCCGAAGTTCATTGAAAACGGTCTCCTGGTCTTGACGAGCTAATCTTTCGTGGTCAGCCAGGATTAGCAAATCCGTAAAATGATGTCTTGCGGGCAAAATCATTGGATACTTCTGTTGATGTTTACCAGTCGGCTCTTCAGACATAATAAACCATCCAGTAGAATTGGGGACAGCTTCGCGATCTCCTCATTCTTCAAAGTGGTCTCTTTCTTCAACTGGTTTGACTTCTGCTGCTGTTGCGTCCACGTCACTAGAACTTTTATCGCCGCGTCATAGCCTTCTGGTCCAATAATTAAGTCTAAAGGTTTTACATCGTGCTTGGCTTGCTTACTTTTCTTTGTTGAGGTCTTGTCTCGCCAAAACATGAAAATCTTCCGGATGGTGGACATTTTTCTCACGAGTCGCCCCAGAGTACTGAAGTTTTCCATGGGAAGCAACGGTTGATAGCAGGCCTTAGTCTTACTTAATTTTTGGTTTTCTTCTCATCGGTCTTCAAATAGCGTGGAAGCTACTACCCCTGTATTACTTGCAGACTCTTTGGCCATTCGCTTTCGCTTTCCCACAGGAACCCCGGGTCCGTAAACCAAGCGTCGTCAGCTTCAAAGGATACTTGCGTCTCAAACCTCGTTGCAAGATCCGCAAGATTTTTCATCTGTTGAGGTCAGGTTATCTGAGCTTTGTTCTTCAATTGCTCGGAGGGCTGTTGCCTTCCCCTTCTCGAGCATCTCAATGGCAAACTCCATATTCTCTTATCCGCCACCTCCTGGGCCATGTCTATCTCCAAGTCACCGGCTAGTTCTTTAAATTCTCTTTGACGAGAGATCCGCTCAGAGGTCAAGGTTACAGCGTCTATCTCTGCGTTCCACAAGTCGCAGCTTCTTCTGGCTATCACGCATCTTGGCTTGGTGTTGCACCTTGACTTGTCTTGCTTTCATTATAGCCTCCATGAAATCGACCTCTACTTCATCTTTCTGCAGATTGAAGGATTTTCTAGAACTTCCGCTCATTGTGGATCTTGACTGTCTTGATAGGCTCTTCTGCAATATCCCTTTTGTCGGCGTCTGAAGATCTTTTCTTGTTGCAGCTGATGTTTTCCCTGGTGTCTCCATCTCTTGCTTTGGAACATAGGTAGTCGTTAGCACTTCACCACTATTTCCAATTCGAGCTCTTCCGGTAGATGTCGGATTTCCTAATTCTTCATAGGTCAGCCTTGAGACCGTTGGCCGGGTCCGCGGCTCGCCACTTGGTGTGGTTCCTTTATCTGCCATCCTGGGACCAATAGAACTCCAAACAAAACAAATCTATATTAGTTTACTTTCAAGTTACTCAAAATCCTTGGAGGATTCTTACAGAGTGGGATCCCGATTTTCTATCTCGTCTGGGTAGAAGCGGCAGTATTCGGTTTTAATAAAACAAGATCTCCAGGAAAGTCCACGGAATAACAATAATTGGCTTCAAGGGGCAATCGTTCACGTCTTGTTAATTGAGGGCTCGTTCCACGTAAGGAATCACAAAACCTTGAATCACCACAATTGCTTCAAATCCACGTCAGGATATCCACAAGATCTTAATCAGTCCACGTCAGGACAAAGTCAGTCAGGTTCCGCTCCAAATTCACGTCAGAATCTCCAGGAGCACTCCGATTCCACGTCAGGAATTTCACGGATCACTAATCACGCACGGATTCACTAATTAACTAATTAGCTAATCCGGCTCGAAGGACGTTTGTAGAAGATTGGTCCAGAAGTCAGGTTCCGCTCCAAATTCACGTCAGAATCTCCAGGAGCACTCCGATTCCACGTCAGGAATTTCACGGATCACTAATCACGCACGGATTCACTAAACTAATTAGCTAATCCGGCTCGAAGGACGTTTGTAGAAGATTGGTCCAGGGTCTACAGGCCCTGCATCGATAGCTTTTTGGGGGTTTGATAATTATTTCCCTTCGATCTAATTTTGCCGACTGAATCACAGTCAAAATCTAGAGCTGATATCAAAATACCGGATTAAATACGCGGAGATATTAGTTTTGCTGGTTTATTTCGATAAACTAAGCTAATATACAACAGCAAAATGATTAACCTTAATCGATAAGCACAAAAAAATAATATAATGAAAAATGTTTAATTAATCTTTAGTGCGAGCCCGTATCTCAGCACATTCACTCTTGCTCGAGTCTAAATCTACTTCAATCTCTAAACTTCTTTTCTTTTTCTCAACTAACTCTTACAACAGTCTGATGAACAAGTCTGCTCGACTACTACTTTATACAATAACAAAAGGGTTTTACACGCCACTTTTCCTATTTACCGCTAACAATCCGTTCTAGAAAAATCTCTCTAAAATCATTGGCAATGACTGCCACACATAGAAACTTACAGGTTATACATACTAAGTTACTTGCTTCCTAACAATACCAAATTCAACGTTTTTTGCTCAAAGCAAATACCAGTTGCCATTTACGCCCATGCATTTCACCGGCACTTTTGTATGTGGCTTCAAACTAAAACTACCCGGTTAAATTCAAAACTAATTACATATTTAAGATCCCCAGAACGTGGAAATTATTATGACACAAAAATTAATTCAATTGGGGCAACTTGAGATTTTTACTAAAAATACCTACGTTCTTAAAAAAATGCCCTCAATAAATCCTAAACATGTCTAATAAAATAAGAATGAAAGTTAAACTAAAACTTAAATCCACTCCTTAATTATTAATACGCTGGCGAATTTCCTTATCCATCCTCAGCTCCGCACTTGCTCAGTTACAGCGATCTTTATTTTAGTTTTCGATAAATTTAAACGAGGACAGCTACGTATTTATAGCTTTTAAAAGCGTTCTTGCATACAGTTTTATGTAAAAAGATTTTTTGCCTAATTTGAAAGCACGAGAAGATCATAGCGCGGGTAATAAGACAGAGGATTACTAATCTTAAATTTTGCATGCGCGCTCATGCACTTTTATTTAAGTACGTGTTCAATGTATTTGACGTCTGAATATATTTGGGTAGCTTTACGAAAAATTGGGATCATTTTACGTTTTGAATTTATTCGGATAGCTTAACATCCGAATATGTTCGGGCAGCTTGATGAAAATTTGGACCATTTGACGATCCGAACACATTCGGATTCGGGTCATATAACGCTCCTGTGGTGAGAGGCAGTTGGAAGAATGAGAGTAAGGTAGAAAAGGAGGGATTTTTGAAATGTAAGCTTTGCTTTAGGTTTTCCGAAGACAAAGTAAGGAGTAGATGAGAAGAAAATCAATAGTACATATTTTATAACCATAGTGATTGTAGTGGTTTTGTAATATTTTAATTGTAATTGGATTAGCGTGGTAGACACAAAGTTGTCTGTAGATCAAGTAGCTAACTGGCAGCAGTAAAATCAAGCAGTTGTGAAGAAAGATATTAGACACCTTTCGTGTTCATACCAAAAAATGGTATGCACGGAAATTTGGGGTGAAATAGAACTCAATTCTGCACCACAGTGTGTTCTAGGAAAACAGTTTCGTGATCACAGCAACAAAATATGCATGGATTATGCTTTCAATTCGAAATGCGGCATGAGAGATTCAAAGTTATGGGGCGATGTGATATTCGCGAATGTATGCATGCATGCATCTTGCTTGACCGCAAATAGCTGCGTTCTAAGTGGTGAGTTCCATAGCAATGTGGTAGAGTGTTGAGTTCTATTTTGCGTTCTAACTTTCCCAGACAACAATTTTAGATAGCAATTCCTCGTTGCTGTCCCAACGAAACACCCCTATTGAGACTTGTTTGTCGTTGATTTGGAGACATTGCGAGAAATAGAGAATTGATTAGAGATATAATCGATAATATTATTAAATTGAGGGTAATTAATATTTTAAAGTTAAAGAACATTTTACTGCTGTCAAAATAGTCGGAGCCAGATTTAGATAGTTATTGGTGCCAGATCGCCAGATCTCACCACGTCATTCTGTCAGACATTTAATCATGAAGTGGTAATCATCTACGGCGAAGATTCGATTGTACTCCTCTTGCGAAGAGCTATATGCCTGCAAGAAAAAATTACGATTTCATGCTCGTGAGAACGTACTTTTACTCGTCATTGCAGAATGAAGAGTCAGTGTTTGTTCTTTATTTCTGAGATAGATCCAAATGGGGACTTAGGGAAGCTCTATCTAACCTTTATTTAATACCAAAAGTAAGTTTGCCTAAGGAAGAATTATAGGTACAGGCTTATGCCAGCTAGTGTCCTATGCTACCCTAAAGCATTGAGCCGCATGTTCTTTGAGGATTTTGAAATATCAAACATTGAGACAGTTTAGTTAGTTTGTTTCTATAGTAGTAAACATATCTTCTTTTCTTACGAGGCTAGAGTATGCCGTCGTCACAGCAGAGTTAAGCTTGCTTGCTTGCAGTTGCCAAATTAATGAAATGCAAAACAGCTTTGCTCTGTGTGACAAACAAAAAGAAAAATTAGAGCCCAAATTGCCAACGGGGCTCTAATGGAGTCAATTAGATAGTGTTGCTTTTTGCGCAAGGAGTACAGGTTCGATTCCAAACGATTGCAATATTGCTTTTTCTCTTTCAGTTTTTTTTCTTTTGCTTGATACCACCGCATAGAACGTATTGAAAAGTTAACGTATTCGTTTTAGTAATTTGGACAATACTGATCTGAGTAACGGATTTGTTTGAATATTCCGGGAAATATTGAGTAACGGATTTGTTTAAATATTTTGGGGGAGAAGGGAGTAACAGATTTGTTTAAATATTTTGGGGGAGAAGGGAGTAGTAACAGATTTGTTTAAATATTCTAGGAAATACTTAGAAACGGATTTTTAAAATTATTGTCGGGAATAGCGCCTAACGGATTTGTTTGAATATTCCGAGAAATATTGAGTGAAGGATTTATTTTAATATTTTGGGGAGAATAGAGTAATTTATTTGTTTGAATATTTTGGGGAATACTAAGAATCGGATTTGTTTATACATTGTGGGGAATAGTTAGTGATAAATGGATTTTTTTATATTTTGTAGGGAATCGGCTGGCTTTTACCTTACAACCTTCCATGAACAGGTTGTGGCACAAGCTACCTTATGGTTCAAAACTTGCAATTTTTCTTTCTTTGCATTTGGTTAGTTTAGGTTTTAGGAAGAAACAAGGAAGAAACCTAAGAAAAATGGGGTTTTGAGGGAATATGGGAGGGAATTTTTTGGAAAAAAATTGTTTGTGAAAAATTTGAGTAAATGCGTAGGAAACATGATTGAAACTAACTTGGAGGACGAATTGGTCACGTGTAACAAATACTTGGATTTTTGAGAAAGTTTAAAAAAATAAGTGCAAAGAGGTAACCGTTTGGATGTAGAGGGGTTGTAAAGTAAAACCTTACCGTAGGGATTTGTTTATATATCGTAGGGAATAGTGACTAACGGATTTGTTTATATATCGTAGGGATTAGTGACTAACGGATTTGTTTATATATTGTGGGAAATAGTGAATAACGGATTTGTTTATAAATTGTGGGGAATAGTCGAATAGTAGCTAACGGATTCGTTTAGGAATTTTTGGAAAATATTGGGTTATAAATAATTCATTTACACTGCTGGACAGGAGTGTCGCTGTAGTTTATAAATAATAAATTCTAAAAGAATATAAAGAACCAATGAACGAGCCTAGTGCTTTGAAAATGCTAGAACGTTACTACATTTTTGTTCTTAATGCTTAAAATTTCAAACAAAAAATTTCTAAATAATTTCGGAATTTTTATTTATTTTTGGTCAATCATCTTTTGTGATTGATTTCATTTGTGCTCTAAAACACTTCTATTTACTTTAGAAATACGTTCTGAATACTTTCAGAAAGTATTTTTTTATGATTGGCCAATCACAGGCTCATGATTGATTCAATTTGTGCTCTAAAATACTTCTGATTACTTTAAAAATACGTTCTGAATATTTTCAGATAATATTTTTTATGATTGGCCAATCATTGGTTCATGATTGATTCAATTTGTGCTCTAAAACAATTCTG
>JAHZMX010004633.1:0-27761 GCA_027743895.1 Seira musarum
TTTTGGTGTCAAACGATTTGCAAGAAGGAGCTCTTCAAAATGTGCCAAAAACATTTTTAAAATTCCAATCTAATCAAAAGTTATGGACAAAACATTTAATGCACGTTAAAAAACCTTAAAAAGTTTTCAAAGCATGAACAAGAGTTTGAAAAATCGGATTCTGTGGTAGTGGTAGCAGTTGTCGAGATTAGTAAAACCAGTTATCAGGAAAAAAAATATATAGGTAAATTAATTTGGCCTGTGGTTGTGAAAGGTACAACTCTACCCCTTTTGAAATACTTGGCCTGAATCTAAAATATGTAATAATAACAGTGTCAATTGTTTTACATTTGCAGAACGAACTATCAGAATAAATGAGCAGTGATTTTAGGAAGACACATGCAGTCCCATCCAAAACTTCCACCCGTTCAATCAATCCTCCAAAAAGATTTCTTGATTTTCCTGCGCAAACTTCGCCAACGAAAAAGTTAACTCCGGTATCCTTATCTTGCCAAGGCTCTCCTATTAAGTTGAAAGAATCTGGGAAGGAGTTTTCGACGCCACCAAAATTAATTCCAATTCCACAAAATATAGTTTCAGCTTTAATAATTCCTGTTGATGCATCTCATGTTACAGAGAAGCCTAAAGAATTCGCTGGCTGTAATACTTTGCCACCTCCACCTCCTCTGGTAAGAATGCCTATCTCTACAAGGAAAGAGAAAAGATCGTTTGCAACTGTTCTCGGAACGGAAGAGTCTGCAGACATCAAGGATGAACAAAAATCACCAGAACCTCCAAAGAAACGAACAAGAGGAGGTGCGATTAAAGTAAGTGAAAGCACGTCTACACCGAGTACACCACGAAAAATCATTCAAGAAATTTTTGGTCCTGATAAATCGAAACGATCAAAAGGCAAAGGCAGAAAAAGAAAACGTGGACCCCCATCACCAAAGAAAAAGACCACAAATTTAATAGCTGAGGAGGATAAATTAGACGCTGCAAATGAAGAAGAAGAGATTGCTGAGGAGGACTCATTAGATCTGGAAGAAACAGAATCCAAGGCAGTTGAAGAAGAAGATGAAGGGAATATCGTAGATCATAATGATGATAGCAAACAAATCCTTCAGAACATCGATGAAACTGTGGAGCAGGAAGCATGTTTAGAAAAAAATGAATCTGACGTTTTATTGGAGCCATCAGAAGTAACTGAACAAACTTTGACCTCTAATGAAAACGAAAATGTCGAAAAGGATGATGATGAAGAAGAGCCAACCTGTACTTCACAATTATTCACAGAGAATGAAGCTGAGGATAAGTGTTGTGAGGAAGACGAAAAGGAAACCGTAAAGGCCGAAACCAAAGAAAATGATGATCATGCGAACAATGACATTGCTGAACATGTAGCCTCTAAAAGTGACAGTGACAGCAGCTTACCATTCTTTTGGCGGATCGGTAGAAGAAAGGCTAAACAGGTGGCGAAAGAAAAACTGAAACGACTCAGTCAAAGTGAAGATGGAACTGAAGGTGAAACAAATAACGAAGACGATAATGATGATGAAAAGCGGGAAAATGAAGATCCAGCAGATTCTAAAAATCCGAAAGAAGAAAAGGCGGAAGCTGCAGAGATAAAAAGTAGACGCTCAACTACCGAAGGTTCATCGAAGTCTGGTAGCTCAACTGCTCCAGGAGACTCAGAGAGCAGTGTCGGTTGCAGTACTGGGAATTATTCCAATAAGCATCTAGTGTTAGACCGTCAAAGACTTAACCAAACACCATTATCCCTGATATCGGAAGATGATTTCAATTTCGGGAAGGAACATCATGATGGAAAAGAATTTCAAGAACAAAAAGATAGCGACGTAGATAGTACCTATTCTTGGAAACCAGTTAGAGCAGCAGCTGCTGCGGCATTAGAACAAGTCACGAAAAACCAAGGTTCCGGAAGCACGGCGGGGGATACAGAAACTAAAGCTGTAGCAGTAGCTGAACGTCGGGCTAGAAAAGTGATGCGGCACAAAGGAAGAAGTAGAAGAACATTATTGTTTAAATCCTCCCATTCCAAGCAGGTTAGAGTTCAACAGTTAAATAAAAGTGTTGATTGGTTATATTAAACACTTTGGGATTTGATTAATAGCAAAAATGTTTCGTTTCAGTTTACAACTGGCCGACATAATCGATACGCACCTCAGCCTATAATTGCGAGTGTGGTTTACGATCATGGCTCTTATTTTCAAAAGGGAGATATTGTTAATGTGGAGCTGGCAGACGGTTCCTTCATGTATGGTCAGATTAAAGGAATTTTGCTGGACCATTGGGGCGAAATGTCTGCTGGAATCCGCTGGATCAGTCCTAAACATCCACTCTATGGACAAGTGGATTTCCATCCTAGGAATTACTACATTCGTAAGTTTATTTATATCATGAGTTTCACTTTGAAAATAATGAAAACTCGAATAAACTGTAAAATGTTCAACTTTGTACTAAATCAAATCGGGTTTTTTCGTTTTTACTCCAGGACATGATCTGCCCGAACGTCTAATCAAAATTCAGTACGTCAATTTCATAATGCACTGTAACTTGGATTATTTCGACGGACATCCTTCATACACGATGATTGAAAAAGGAGCAGTATTTACTAGACTTGGAAAGCCATTGTATAAGAAGCCTAATTTCAGGCACGAATCCGACTCGGATTCAGATTCTGATGACGAGAGGAAGAATAGTTCATCATCCAATGGTAGTCAAGATAATACAAATGGGACTAATACTACGGGAAAGAAAAATCTGGGGGAGAATGACAACGACAACACTTCAAACTGTAGTACAGATATGGATGAGTTGTCCGAGGACGAGACAAGTGAAAGAAAACACCCCGACACGAAACCGCAAAGTCCCCTTCCTCATGAAGTTTTAGAAGATAGCATTGATAGCATGAAGGAAGAAGATGAAGTAACCAAAGAAAAAGAAAGTGAACAACAACTCAAGGAAGGAGAAAATCAAACTTTACAAGATTTAGTTTGTGATGAAATTCTAGATGACGAAATAGAAGATGACGTAAATGTTTCGAACAATGCTCAACACGAACAAGCATCGAGTGAAGTTATGTCTAATCTCAACAACAATGAGAAGTAAGGATTTCTTTTGGGTATACCTTGTATTTCAACGTAACATTTTTGTAACTTATTTTTATAAATTTATTTTAACTTTAATACTCGCAACTTTGACTGGTGTACATACATTTATTTTATGTAGTTTAGTTGTTCAAGATGAAATAAAGAATGTACTACACATGATATGATCGTAACGTTTTAAACACAAAATGGGTATAAAAATCGTCCCTTGGGAAATGAAAGTCATCACGATTATTACTTACTGAACATTGAAAATTGTCTATAACATCGGTTAGTATAGTTGTCATATATTCTTTTATCACAAATGGAAAGTTAACATGTATCATTATAAACATGAGTATCTTTAGGATTCATGATTCATGTATAATCTCACTGATTTATTGTTAAAACATAACAAACTTGATTGTAATGAGTTCCAAAGGAAAAACAGTTCCCACCTCCTCCGAAAATAACTACCTTTTGCTTTCCGGTCTTTTCGTCTTTTAAAAGTGATGCAGTGGAGCCAAATGGAAGATAAATGTCATTTAATGGAAGTGTCTGTTCAAATTTCACAAGAAAATTTATAATACTTTCTTAAATAGCACGATTGAGTTTTAATTTTCAAAACTTGAATATTCTAAGTTCTAACCTGCGTAATAATTTTAACTGTGTTAGCTTCGAGATCACATATAGCCGCCAAGAAATCAAAACCGTAGCTGGAATCAGCACCATATCCTCCAACGATGATCAACAAATTATTTGATTTTACCATAGAATGACCTACTCGTCGAGAAAATGCGTCCCAATCTTCCAAATTCGTCCATCCTTCTTTCTCAGTGTCAAACACCCAAAATGCATCCTCACATAAAGTTGTGTCGTTCTCAGAAATTCCTCCAATCATGTATACGACCGATCCATCAGGATCGGATGCCATTGTGTGTGAGTGCCGGGGGCCTGGCCAAGGTGAAGAAGTTGTAAACTTTCGATAACTTGAGGCATTGTAAAGTTCATTCCAGCTAAAATCGTCCACACTGTACAGCCAACAGTCTCCCAAAACAGCCTAAAGTCATGCAAAAGCTATTTGATTAGTAATCTGTTCACATTCGTTTGAAATTAAGTTGTGGTTACAAACCTCTGGACATCGCCCTCCAAACAACAAAACATTAGGCGTTCCATTTTTTGAACACAAAGACATCGAGTGGCGCCACCTTGGCTGGGGACAGCTCCCATCAAACTTGGAACTGACTATCACGGATGCTATGTTTACCCTTGAGTCAATCTTATTTATATTCAATTCAATCAATTCATTCGAACAAGGTGTTTTAGGAGACTTCCTTCCTCCGAATATTAAAACTGAGTCGTGTTTCTCGGATGATTTCATTGATCCAGGTACGAAGACAGCGCAAGCATGGATCCTTTCGTAATGATCGGCATTCTCAAGAAGAATTTTACTTTTAACCATTAATTCTCCACTAGAGCCAGACACGTTAATCTCTGATGCCAAATCGTTTGAGTTCGGCTGAGCAGTTTCTTCTTCATCAAATGGATCCAAACCAACTCGCTGCTTGGAATTATCTTCGAATGTGATTCGTGATCTGATCAAATGTTTCATTCTCACGGAATTTTCTCCACAGCCTCCCAGAGTCAAAAGCGTATTCGTATTTATTACTGTAGTTTCATGACCACTAAGCGTAGGTAAATATGCACCTTCCACAATTTTTAAATTGACCAAGTTGGAATCTTTTATTGACTCTTGAGAAATTCCAGGCTGTCGTAGAGATGGAACTAGGTGCATATTATGGAATGTTTCCAAAAGTTCTGCAATTTTACTGGTTTCAGCCAGTTCTCCGTTTAATCCAATACGTACAGAGTAATGAAGACTTGTGGCGATGAGCTGCTCATATTCGTCAAACTGGTGCTCGGGATTCTTAAGCCGAGGAAAATGGGGTGGATCATCATTACCAATTTTGATGAAAGCATCCCAAGCGTTGATAACTTGAGCCGTTTTAAATCCCTGGAATATTGAAAACATACATTTTTATTTCTAATCAAGTTTAATTCATCAATAGTCCTTTAAAACTTAATTTGCCTTACTGCTCTTTTTAGCTGAATCTCTTGATCTTCCCGACTGTGCGCAGAAATCAGTGAAAGAAGAGGGCATCCGTTTTTCAAGAAGTGAGAAAGCATTATTTGACCAAATCCATCAAGCGCATTGCATTGTTCATAAGCTAACCAGATACTGTTTGGCACATTTGAGTTAATCCAGTCCAAAATGTTTGTTGTCCTAAGGAAAGAAAAATATCCTTTTACTTAAACCTCCATAAAAGTTAGATATACAATTTCCCATGTAATTAAATTAATGTACTTACTCGCCCGGGCCAAGATAATTCACCACACATTCTGAATAAAATACTGTGGGATGATCAAAGTCGAATCCATTGTTTTTTAATGTTTCGTGCAACGTTACAATGTAACGTAGATCACAAGCAAGTAACTTCAACTTTTCATCTGCCATAACCCGCAAAACGGCATTATGCGCGATAACGGACATTTTGGCCTTGATGACGCTTTTAAAGTCAACCTCATAAAATTTCGAAATCATCATTTCCAGCTCTGGTAAAATTCGAAAGTAGCATGTGTCCATTCCACATCCCAAAGACACCACCTAAAATGAAATAATTAAAATCTATATTTCGATCTTTGAGAAGTAAAATATGAATGTATTTGTGAACATTATTTTACCTGAACTGGCTTTCCGATGCTTTTAATTAGGCTCCGTAGAAAAAAGTCACAAACTCGAAATCGCACGTAATAACCCCGGCAAATCAGCGAGGTCCTCCGTATCTTTGTCGGATCCGTGGGGTTGAAAAAGCGGAAGAATGGATCTTCCCAGTAGCCATTGTGAATCGCTGAAAGTTTTGAGTCTGAGCTCCAATCTCCAGTTTCCCGAACAGGTCGCTATATTGTATAACACAAAAAAGAAGCTTTGTCAGTCCATTAACATAATTTAATCTTTTGTGTTGAAACCTCTCTGTGTCACTTACCACTTCCGATTTATCAGCAATTCTGGTATTGCCCGATCCAGAAGAGCTTTTCCGACTATTGCTGGAACTAGAAGAAGATGAAGTACCTCCTCCACTACTTGTGCTCTGAGGAACTGAAAGAACATTACTGGATCTCCTTTCTGGAAACATAATTCTCTTGGAACTCATTTTTTGTTTACTTTAAGTTTCAACTTTAGAAGCTATATTTTTCTTCCACGAACAAATCCTAATCCACCTCGTCCATTCGCTGGTCCGTGAAAAACTGCCACAAATTATCGCTACAACACAAGCTTCATATCCTCCAGCAAACAAGCGAAAGACGAGACCACCTCCGAAGAGCTCAATATAGGTTGTCAGGTTCTCGTCCTCGTCCTGAAGTCAAATGAAATCTTGACAAAATATTCTCCGAGATTCCCTTGCAAACAAACACTCAAGTTTAAGTAGCGAGATGAATTCAACTTTGCTATTTACACTATTCGCGAGATACGACGAGCTCATGATGATATCAAAATCAACATCATCATCATCACGAACCCTTGACATATTCCCTATTTCTATTTTCTCCGAAATAAAAAAGTGAAACTTGGCGAATATGTGTGTAGGCAAAAAAAATAATAGTCTAGGGAATCATGCAGGGAAACAAGACTGGGACTAGACGATAGGTCGGTCGGTTAGTCGACATACACAAACAACACAATCCTTTTATCATTCTTCTTGGTACTTTAATACGTCTACCAAAAAAGGCACGTACGCACGAACAGTTTTTTTTGTTGCTTTCTCTGCTGCTGACGTCTTTCCCAGCAAGGGCACATCATAAAGATAAGTTCATTATGATCACTTTCTCCGCTTGTTGCTTTCCCTTTATTACTTCTACTCGACTTTCTTTCTTCCTCTCTTCTCCCGCGAGAGCAACTAGACTCCAGACCGAAAGATATAAATATGGCCAATCGTGTTCATACTTGGAAAAAAAATATTAAGTACTTGAAATGTAAATTATAAGAGCATTTTCCTACTTTTCCCAATTTAGATCTGAAAGAGTCTGTCTCTGTGAGTGTGGTTTACGCTTGCTTCTTGGAAAATGAGATGTTCATGTTATAATATTGTTGTTCAGGTTGAGATGAGAAAATGGAGAAAGTCAAAGTCAAAAGCGTCCTATTTCTGGATGTGGGATCCGGATCCTACTGTGAAGATAGTTTTAGTTTTTATTCCTCTTATACTAAAAACGACTTTCACATTTCTCCTTTGTCCAAATATACTGCAGTGCTCATGAAAATTTAAAAGATACAATTTTTCGCTATTTTTCAGCTGCAACCGTGCCTGTCTGCCCACAACTTCAGGAGATGAAAAGAGTTAATTTTTACTTAACGTGCGAATGAGTGATGGACACAAACACAAAACACAAAAGATGTATTGCTTTTATCTTTTAATAGATTCCCATTTCAAAGCGGTCCAGGGAAAGGTTGAATGCGGTGGCTTTGGAAAATTCACGCTGTCTTTCATCAAATCAGCAGTAACAGAGCTACTAAATTGCTTTTCTACTTGAGAAGAAAATATGCTAAGGTCTGTTTCATCTCTGTAATTAATGAAGTTCACATACGATGAAAACTTTTAAGTCCGTGTAGGCACTACTTTGCAAGTACATACGACGCAGGAAGAAAAGAGACATGTCTTGTTTGCGTAGGCACCTTTTCCACTTTTACTTAACTAAGCTAACGTAATTTGATTCTACATTGTATTGACGTCATACCATCAAAATTGTTTTTGATATGACATTCGCGTCTTCAAGAATTATTTTCTGAATAACATGCCATTTCCAGCAGCTCCACATAAATTGGGGAAACTTTGAAATAACTGAAGTAGTTTTAGTTGCGTTATTCCTTTTCTAGAGAAATAACGTAGAAGGGCCAAGAACTAAGAGCATTTTATGGAGAAAATTTAATGTTATTTTCTTCCAACTTACTTTTTACCATACCATACGGACAAGTCAGCTAGCTCAGGACTCAGTCAGGCTTTTAGGCCGGTTGGCCATGAAAATCACGTTT
Source organism: Seira musarum (assembly GCA_027743895.1). Taxonomy (NCBI): domain Eukaryota; kingdom Metazoa; phylum Arthropoda; class Collembola; order Entomobryomorpha; family Entomobryidae; genus Seira; species Seira musarum. The sequence continues at coordinate 8,176 of JAHZMX010004633.1, forward strand.
GTTTTTGACTTGCATTTATTATTGTATTGAATCACATGGATGTGCACATGTATGTCTCGTAATAATAGTTTTTATACATCTTCAGCATGCTCAGATAAGTTAGTAGGTTAAAGGAAACGCGGCGGAATGTCGAAATGCTCTTGACAAAATTATCAGAAAATATGAACATGAAAAAGGAAGGAAAAATTAATTTCATAATATTATCTACCTGGAACAAATAATAGAATTTTCTGCGTCATAAATCAAATACATTAAGCAAGGGTTTCTGGGTCAGGAAGAAACTTCCCATCCTAGCTCTCGTGAAATGTGCGCAAATAAATGAAACATGCCATTTTAATATTTCTAAAAAGTCGATATAACATGGTACCTCGAGAAATAATAAATAACATAAATATATGTATTCGATCAAATCAAATAAATTCTTCATTAAATTATGTATGGTACGTCCATTATTTTTTTTAAAAACAATTTCATCATAATATATTCTTTCCGGGAAAACATTTCTCATGGACTGTGTTCAAATCCGGTTACAGTCACAAACTGAAGAGGAAAAGCTTTCCAGTTTACATGGAACGCTTTGCTTGGAGAGACTTAATAGGATCAGGATCTGATGGTAGGTAAGTTTGTTACCTTAAATATCACTTTCCCCTAACTAAACCATTTAATTCTTCTTCGGTTACGTGCTCTTGCTTTACTGCATCCAAGCTCTGGTCGCAGTATGCCCCACACATAAGGGAAACCCTTCTTCCTTCTGGTTCTTGCTTTAGCAAATACATAATGCATTGATCACACAATAAACAAACGGAAAGAAGGAAAGCCAAACCTTGAAAAATGTAGCATCGCATCATAACTTGTACCAAGCTTAAAAGGTTTCATCATCAAATCAACGAACCGGACCATGAAAGAGCCAGCACAGTACAATAATAACAACTGAAACTGCTCATCTGCCTGCATTCGGAATTAGTGGCCCAATATTATATCGAACGAAACAAGAAAAAAGCCACCCCCACAACAAAAAGGAAAGTAACTTACGCTTTTTGAGCAAGGCAAGGGTTTCTTGGACATTTGGCCAATTAATAATGTACATATATATATCCTAACACATTCATTCTTTTTAAAGATCAAAGAAGTCTGTACATTCATATTCATATTATTCTTTTACGCAAAAGAGTCAAGTCCGGTCCAAGAAGAAGGATAAGCCGAAATTAATAGTAAAAAAACGCACTGTATTGGTATTCTGACTTGGACCGAAGAACTGAAAGTGAGACTGACTTGACTAAAAAATAATTTTTTTTGCTTCGTGCTGGCTGCTGTTGTTTTGTGGTTTAGGTTTGATTGAAAAGAAACATAAGCGTTTGTTCATGTCGATGTGATGTGATGTGAGGTGTTCGTTATCAAAAAAACGGAGGAGAAACAAGCAGAAGCAGCGTAGCAAAGAGTCTGCAAAGCATCAAGCAAGAGAAACCTCACACATTAAAAATAGTCATTTCGCTTATGTTGGACTTGGACGCAATATCAAAATGCGATGCGATGCAATATTGTGAGTCGTCGAGAGTGTGACTGACTCCTTTTTCCACTCTCTAGAGCGTATTAAAAAAAAATTCCCTATTCTGATTCATGTACATATTTGCCTAATCAAGAAAAATATAATACGCCTTAAAATGAGTTCTGCTGAGCAGCAGCAGCAGCCACAACATATTCAAATACAGCAACCTGTGGGCCAGCATCTAATTGTGAGCCGAACTGCAGACGGAAAGTTCCTGATTGAAATGACACCACCTCCTGTTGGAGGTCCACCATCAGGAACTGTTTCAGTGACAACGACAACAAATTCGAATTTAAACTCTTCTGGAGTGAATAGCAACGGAAATAGAGTTACTTCTACTACTGCTGCTGCAAGTTCGACAGGACCTGCGCAACAGCAACAGCCTCAGCAAGAATTTGTTCACGCTGTAGTCACAGTAGCGGATCAGAACATTGCAAATATGCCCAGTTCACCAGCAGCGAGTGCTGGAACATCTCAAGCTTCCAGTGCGGCTACGAATAATAATAGTGGAACTACAGGAGGAGGAGGAGCTGGAACATCAGCGCAGCAACAAAATCAACAAACTTCGTCACAAGCTCAACAACTTCAAAGTCGAATATGGCATCCAGCAAGAATCGCTTCGAGGAAAGCGGCGTTTCGGGCCCTGGAAAGGAAGGACAAAATCTTGAGATTGGCCACACATGCAGCGTGCAAAGTAAGTACAAGACTAAAGACTAATCTCTTAATTTAACTTTTAATCTGAACTTATGGCCACTGGAAGGTATGAATTCCAGCACACACATGAAGAGGTATGAGTAACACATGCCAATCTTATTGAGAATGTCTCGTCTAGTGTGAGTCGAAGAAACACGTGCAAAGTGATTTGTTTATGTTTTGGAATCAGGAACCATTAGTGTTGTTGTTGTGTTTCTCTAGTCTTATCTTCAGTTCAATGTATCTTATATTTATATTCATTATATTCTGATATTTAAAAATATTTCTACTTTAGATGGACGGATGCCAGTGTGCCGGATGGAAAAGTCTGAGTCAGGGACGTACTTTCGTTTATCCTCCAAATAATAATGGTGCAGCGGTCGGAACAAATCCAATGGAAAACCCTCATGAGCCTTGCAAAAATTGTGAACATTCGTTAGGTAAGTCTTAAGAGGTTTCGGAAAGATTAATAAGAAAAATTAATTTACTTTGGCTTGCAATTATTTTATGTGATTTTGTTTATGTCTTACGCAGAAAAACACATATCGGATCTTGTCAAGTTAACGGATGTCGCTATAGATGAGCTGATTGGGACAATGGTTGATATTGAGACTATATTTTTGGTGCTCCAAAAGGACCCTTTAATGGATGATCCTGAGACAAAGCAAATTTTTCATTATTTGTTCCGCCTTCTTCGAAAGAGCGTTGCCACATGTTGTTCTCCTCTTCCAGACTTTGCCACTTTAGGCCGACCGCCTTATGAGGAGCCTTCCATTAGTAGGGCATTAATGGCATTGATTGCTTTTAGATATTGTCACGTGAATTCTTGTGAGTGGGCTGCTGTTGTCGACCTGGGTAAAATTCTGTTACACACGATAAATAACTGCAAAATGGATTCCCCGTCGGTTGCATCATTGCGAGTGGGATCAACCGGATATGACGTGTACAAACATATGTACACAAGGTGGCTTATATTATGTCAGGCACCAACGCTATGTGATTCTCTTCCTAAATATGACGTTGCTACTATATTTGGGCGACAATTGATGAAGGAAATCTTTCCGAATGTGAAGAAGCAGATTTTGGAAAAATTTCGTATGGAACAAGAAAAAATTCAGCCAGCGAAGAGAGAGTTATACGCTAGATTACTTCCCGGATTTCTGGATGCGGTTGATGAAGCTATTCATACTCCGAATTGTCCTATCTGGGATGTCAACTTCCGACCTTTACTTCCTCCACATGCTCAACCCCGTGCTCAACAGTCTAATTCCAATCAGTCCGTAGCTCAACAAGCTCCCAATTTGGCGGCTGTTGTTGCCTCCACAGTTGCAGGAAAAGCCGTCACACCCACTACTTCGATGGCTGTAGTCAAAAAGGAACCAGTGGAAATGGCAGAGGCAGAAGAAATGGAAGTAGATCAGCCCCAAGAGCATCCATCCGCGGCTTCCACAAGGCAAATCAAGGAAGAGCCTCCAGTTTTGAAACAAGATCATCAAATACCAAGTATAATGACGAGTACAAATCTAAATGGTGATAGGGGAACAATTACTGATACCGATATTACGAAAGATCTCATTCTGGATATCTGTCGAGACCTCGATGATTCCTTGGATGGCGGAGAAAAGGATGTAAGTAAATCAGCTTATTTATACGGTTTATTTCCTTATTTTTTCTTAGATAAATTGATCATAATTGCAATTGAAAACTAAAGGAATACAAAATGATTTTGTTTTTTTTTCGTTTTAGTCACTCTTCGATGACTCGGCTGCTCGAGACGAAGCTGCCAGGAAGGAAGAATCCAGACACATTATATCATGTCATGTTATTGGCAACTCTTTGTCTTCACAAGTGTCAAAAGAGACCATGATGTGGCTTATTGGACTTCAAAACGTATTCTCACACCAGCTCCCTCGAATGCCAAAAGAGTACATCACACGACTTGTTTTTGATACGTGGGTTCCAACAAAAATAGTTTACGTTCTTGAAGTATTTTATCATAAAATTCTTAAAACTGAATACTGAGTGCTTCTCTTTCATATAAGTGAACTATTAATTATAATTTGTGTTGTTGTTTCATATTGACAGAATAGAAATGTCCAGGATTAAAATCAATTATTTCCTTTCATGACTACTAGGATACTTCAAAAAGCAAGGGTTCAGCATGGACATAACAGTTCCAAAAACGATGTACAATGGCTTTATTAAAGAATACGAGGGAGCAACCCTCATGCATTGCGAGCTAAACCCGTCTATACGCTACACTGAATTCACGACTGTTGTCCGTCGGCAAAAACAAATTATGATGAAAATTGTAAAAAGAAAATATGAAGAACTACAGGTAATGAACTATTATTTTTTTAAATCATGTTTAAATAGCGAATGTTTGGGCTTTCGGTTTGATGATAATTTTAAAAATCTTGGTTAGAACCTGACCATGCCTGGTGTTCAAATGAAAGATGGAAAGCGAATGAAAGAGATACCAGGTATTGATAAGGCTGCTGCAATCTGTGGTGTAAGTCCTCCGGTTCTGAAACAAGAAGACGACACCACATATACTACAGTATTCAAGTCGATCTTAAATCAGGTTAAGAACCATCATGCTTCTTGGCCGTTTACGAAACCGGTGGACAAAAACGAAGTGCCTGACTACTACGATTACATCCAATATCCAATGGGTAAATCAGTAAAAACCATGTTTCATTATCTGGAACAAAATTATGAATTACACTCTATAACGTAGACTGTCTTGTTGGAAAATTATTTACAGATCTCAAGACCATGGCTGACAGACTAAAGAAGGGATACTATATTAGCAAAAAGTTATTCATTGCAGACATGACTCGTATATTTACCAATTGCCGAACGTACAATAGTCAAGAAACGGAGTATTATCGATGCGCCAACTTGCTGGAAAAGTTTTTTAACAATAAGCTTCGGGAATCGGGGTTAATAGACAAGTAATTGTAGACAAGAAGAATTGTTTAGTAGGTATTACAAGTACACCATTAGAGTTTCTAAAACTAAAATATGTTACAGGCTATCTTTTTACAAAAACTTAATACGCAATAACATTCTTGTAGACACTATTATATATGAGTAGATAATTATTTTCGCTAACGCATACGAGTAAGTCAATATGGTGTAAAACTTACATTGTTTAATGAGTATTTTTTCAATCTACTTTTTACTTTTTTTCAAACTCTTTATAATTCATGTATAGAAATTAATCGCGGGAAAATTTCTAGCATCAGTTTTATGATGAATCGTACATTTGAATACCAAAAAATTGTTGAACTTTATGTAATCGAAGATTGAGATGGTATTTGTTATTGCAATCAATGTAGGTATCCTTACTTTGTACTTATCACAATCTGTTAAATGAGTTTTAAGTAGCAAGTTCTGCTACCGTGTCTAATCTTTGTTTGTACTTTGTTTATATTATTAAATTCTTAATTGTTGTTATCTAGATAGAACTGTGTTGCATTAATTACTTCTAATTAAATGCATTTCTTGGTCTCCGTTATCTTCTTCAGATGTTTTTTGAGTGAACATTTAGCATAATTTTTTCCTTCAAGAATTGAACTTGAGCAAGAATAATGTAAAGCATTATGAAGAAATTGAAAATTTTGTCCAAAAATTATTTTGAAAATTAAAACTATTCAATGAGATGATGTATTTTTTAGAAAATGTACAAAATTGTATTTTACCGAAGTGGGTTGCATGTTGTTGATATACTTTGTAGATACACGGTTATATTTCTCAGTCGTATCTCAAAAGTAATACGTTATACAATTATGAGCTGTAATGTAATAACAGTGTCTCTTGATAAATCGAAATGCATATTGTCGATGAACGAAGATTATTACAAGTGCCTGTATAATTTAAGCTTAGGAAATTTTAATAAAGAGAAAATTATTTTCCAGATACACATAATATTAGTATATCTTGCGTGACACCAAATTTTATTTCCAAAAAATGAGTCATCACAGGAAGTAATTCGTGAGTTTCTTGCGATTTCGGAGAAACAGTTTCAGCAGTTCCCCTTTCTCATATTTTGACAATTAGGTGACTGAATAACTTTGATGAATTGGAAACAGTAGCTGAGCGAAGGCTTGTGTGTTGCGCGAAACACAATGTACTTTGCAATTACTTTTCATAGGAAACATGAGTACCTAACAATTTACTTTTGCGCAAAGTACCATTTCCTGACTTTTCCTCCAAACACACCCATAAAATTATCGATGTACCTTTCCCTGCTGGATCATGCAATATTTATTTATTAAGAAAGCATTCTACCAGACCCGAATAGAGTTGAAGACTTGAATGGAATGAATGAACTAGTCAAAAAAGGTTTTATGTATGGTTTTTGGATCATAAAGACAGTGTATCATGGTAAAAACCGATTTATTGCTTTACATTTTGCATAAGCTTATCTGGGACAAACCGGATGAAGTCTATCTATAGCTTCATGCATTCTACCGGCTGGACTCACATTAAAACGAACTGCAAATGAGTGTACTGTTGTACAAACAAAGCCTACGGAAAAAAGAGTAAGAGGAAAGCAAACGAGTCGAGCGTACTGCCGGAAAACGAACAAGGGATGTGCCGCTATTAGATTAGATATCATATCACAATCATGCTCCAAGCAAAGGTTAAAGACATGAAAATTGGTTAAAGGCATTTAAACAACCACAAAGGACACGTCCAGGAGAAGAGTAAAATGTTTTAAGATTAAGAAACCGCAAAAATATTGCGCATAATATTTAAGACTATAATTGTGACATCTACATCACAAAAGTCATAAAAATACTTCTTGCGTTGCAAAGGATATGAAGTAATCATTAGCCTTGATGGAATACGAATTTCATGGAAAACAAGCTTTTAAACAAATTGCATGATAAAAATTATTTTTACTCGCTATTGTTATTCAATAACTTTACTTTTTAGAACCGCAATTTTATGTAACTATTCTTATTCATACGCATTTGTCTAATTGCTCCCTGCTACGCAAACACTTGATTTTATCTCAGGAGGTATAATAATCTCATAAAGTTCGTCTCCTTCAAGGATTTTACTACATCCATTCTTCATCTTACCATGCCCATGCATTGGTTTTACCTTTCATAAAATTAAAATAGGTATGCAAGAAAAAAGTTACAGCTTCATGTATCATTTTTTGTCTACTTTTTAGCCCGTAAAAATACTCATCAATAACAGATATAGTAACAGCAACAGCAGGATGTAATTATTCAATCCTTCAAAACACCTTGATCAGCAAAAACTATTTGACATGCTTAATTTTTGCACTACAAGCGAAGGTAAAGCAAGTACCTACGCCTTACAGAGCCTCCTCAAAAGCATCACACTTCAAAAGCAAGCAAGAAATGTGCTTTACTCGTAAAATTAGAGCTTCTCTCGTCTTGATTGATCTCGTACATTTTCTACAACATTTTTGCGTACATTTACATTGCAGTGCATTTCAAGTCCATGCTTAACATTCAGCTTAGAACTTGCATTTTTCGAACCCTTTTTCAAACTCCTTCCTTTAGCAAAATTACATACCGCATAGGGACTTATACTCAGGTTCGCACTCGCACTATACGTTTCATTAAAGCAAGGAAACTTGAAGGATTTTTAAAAGGCTTCATGTATTTTACACAAGATGTGTGTGCTCAACTCATGTTGATGTTGGGACGAGCCATAATAGCAATAGCAAATGATAACAATATGATACTCTTGATGATGAACAACAATAATGCGGTTGAGTTCCCTTTTAGCAGTTGATCCGGCTCGGCTAGACATTACATCCACATTGTTTGCATTCTCTGTAGTACAGCTTTATGCTCTTAAAACTTTTCTTGCTCTTTGCCGTACGTTTGAAGCAAATCTGAGTCCATTCCATTCCCATTATCATGATTCATTGCCAATTACAAGAGGTGTGCACTGTGCATGCATAGGTTTCACATTTATAAATCTTTTACTGCTGTGTTCGAGTTGGGATATCCTACAACTCTAACATCAACTTCACATTGAAAATACAACACTCGAGAGCAGATTTTTCTGTGTAGGATTTAACTCGATTCCCATTTAATGCTACAAAGTCATTCATACATTTTAAAGAAGGAAAGGAATCATTTTTTCCTTAAGCCGACCCGAGTCAGTTTTAAAAGGCTTGCTTGCTTTGGTCTATGACTTTTTGTATGTATGTAAAAAGTATGATGATGATAATGCATCTACGAAAGTATGCCGAGGCTTGATTTTCATGTTTAACATTACACGCACCCCAAGTTATATATATGCAGCAAGCAGCAGATATAATAGATAGACAGCTCTGGCTCTAGCCAAATGGTTTTATCCACAAAGCCAAAATAACTAAGCAAGGAATACGTATTTTCAGAGTTTTCTTCAGTCGACAATACTGGGAACGAAGAGGATGTACAAACGTGATAGTTTTTATTCCCTCTTTCAAAATAAAATACCCTTTTTTAAGGGAGGAGGAATTCATGTAGAGTGTAATTGAGTGCATCAGTAAATAGTATTAGTAATGCACACTAATTTTTACATTTTTATAAAAGTGCAGTGAAATAATAAGGAGTAATATAGTTCAACAGATTCATAACAATTTTATTAATAGGGCAGGGATCGTCATCATCACCATCAACCGCATCAAACAAACACCACCACTGTCAGGTATTTGCTAACTTTTTTTTTCACTTTTTATTAATGGGTATTTGCCAAGATTGAACTACATTAGTTACATTACAATTCAAAGTTTGACTGTTAAAGAGGCACTCTGGTTTATTGCAAAAAAAATTGAGGAAGATTTTTTAACTTGCTGGTTGGTGTGTAGTTCAAAAATTGTTCTATGGTATGTGGCGTGAGCTGAAACTATGTCGTGAATTAGGTGAAGCAAGAAATTAAGAGAATAAGGAACGAGGAACTTAAATCGAGTTTTACTTGTTTTAATCACAATTAAATTAATAAGGAGAGAAAATTACTTTTGTTGCTCGCCTTGCCGTGAGATTTTTGTAAGTGCTTCTTTAGGCGCTTTTATGGTTTGTTTGTTCTTCTCGTATGTGTTTGTGGTAGAGTGATGAGTGATAGATGACACATACATTTAATGAGTTCAAAAAGTATGAAATGTAAAAGAATTTTATAGTTTTAATTTATCGTAATGTTTGACGCAAGAAAAAAAATCTTAATAATAAAAAGGGATTAGAATGAGCGAGTCATTAGGACGAGTGTATGAGTAAGTAAGCGTTTGACACTCCAAATACAAGCGTTGTTGTGAAAAATTGCTTTGCCTTGTGGAATGTAATGTCAATCAATTGCCCTGATAAAAATCAGGAATCAAAAGGTCGGTTTGGCAAACAAACAGGATGTGAAAACGTGTGGCCGACGCCAGACAAGCAAAAGTCAATTCAATTAAAATGGTGCCGGATTCGATTTAATTGGGAAAATGTGGCGCCAAGCAAAAAAAGTATCTCTCAATTCCTTAAAAATTTGGGAAAGAATAGTATTATTGGTCTTCGAAGTTGCATATGATATGGGACTGCAGCAGATTATTCTGTCTTTTTCATTCCAATTAATTGCAAAAACTTCCGATTGGGCCAAAAAATATTGTGAATTTTAATATCTAGCAGGAACTCACAAGGCGTGAATGTGAATATAGTTTTCACAATATTATTTGCCGATTTATATTTGACATTTTGGATGAAGTAATCAAGAATTTGGGGGATACTAAATTTTTTTTGGATATTTTTCTTAAAAATATAAATTGAAATCTTATACCTACGCACTCATTAAAAATACTTAACTATACGATGGGCCCATGTATTTCAATATACTAGTATAAGTATACATTTGTGATGTATAATTGCACATATCATTTTTTCGAAACATTAATCAGAACAGGAAGCTTTTGTCATGTAGCAGGTTACACAAATCATACATTACATAAATAAATTAACTCTATCTTAATTTCAATTTTTCATGTTTCTCGAGCCCTTGGTTTCATTACATTTTCCTGTTTTCCTCGTTTGTTGGGCAGATTGTTTATTTTTGAAGGAACTTGGGGTCATACCACAAGTGGCATGCCTCCAGAGACTTTGACTTTTAAAAACATTTTCCAAATCCAACGTTCTAACACATTATAATTTGCAGGTCGTTCACAGAGTGTATAAAGGCTTAGACTGGTTATTGGCATATTCATTAATTCTCTTCTAAACACTTGTCTATGCACTAACGTTTGAAAAGGCCGAGTGTAATTGTATGCTTAAATTAGTAGAATTCGCCTACCATCTTTGGTTTCAAATTTAAAGCACTTGTCCATACATTTTTTTCAAGTTTTCATGAGTACGACAGTGATCAGTAAGTGATTTAAATCAAACTACAAATTCATGTGCAGTTTTGGAATTCTTCAACTGATTTCTTTGTAAGTAGATAATCATTCCAAATCAGCAATACAAAGTGGTTTTGGCGTGAAGTATTTTTAAGTATCTTAATGATCCAACGCAACTCCTTGAGGAAATCCTACATCCTGAGACTGACCTTACGATCGTTTCCTCGTCATCATTAAAATAATGGCATGCTTCTTGTAACAGCGTTTGCGGTCCAGTGATTTGGATACCTGCGCTAAAAAAAATCTCACTGAGCACGAGCAAATAAAATGATGAGTCATTCCAAAAGCCTAAAAGTTAATCATCATTTTTCTCATTAATACCGCACCGGTATTGGTATTAATATTGGCATAAAAGATGGAAGTGGAAGTTGGTCAGTCAACCAAAAAGTAATAATAAATAGGAATTTGTAATTTGTTTTATCGCCGAAGAATTCCTGAATGCTTAGCCCTGTCATTTCCTCAAAAGAAGAGTTTTCAACAACTTCGTTCGTTGTGCAAAGTAAAAGTGAGTTGTTCGCCCAAAAAAATCCCCATAAATTTCCTAATGTGACCGATAAGGATCAATGATCAAGCTTATTAATGCTTGCCTTTCAACGTCATTATTTACTGCAAAAGCAAGTGCGAGTTAGTGCGTCTTTAGACCTTACATGATTTGCCATTACGAGCTATTCATCATCAATCAGACGTGTTAATGACACCTTGATCTGTTCAAAAGGGATGCCATTATTCATCCATCCTTTGAGATTGAACTGTGCGGTTAACTGGTCAAAAACAAAAAAAATCAGTGGGATTGGGTTTGATTTATGCAATGGTACTCTCTTTATCATTCGCGAGGAGTGACGCCTTTCTTTAGCCAAAAAAGTTGAATTTGCCAAGGGGTCTTATATTCCACATGTTCTCTAGAGAATTTCGACACATATGCTAAGCCAATGTAGGTGAGTACTTTGAAGTCACCCAAACAAAGAAAGCTTACAGTGATATCTTTGAAAGCGATTTTGTGACGTACCCAAAAATAAAAAGTGTAACGAGTCCCAGTCCCGAACTGAAACACATGTAGTACAGAGTAATGCTGTCTATGGCATGCCTTTTCACTGTACCTATTCAAAGGACCTGTGCACATTACGCATTTTTATTGTTATGATTAAGGAAATAATTTTTTTATAATTCACTGCAATTTTTTTGGGCGTTCACTAGCATGGCTCTGTTTACATTTGCAGTGCTCGTGCTTACCTACATTAAAATATAGTTTTGCTTGTGACCCAAACCAAACCAAGCTACAATATTCATTTTCATATGTAAGTATTTTTGTGCATAAGAAACAACGTACAAGATGTTGAGACGAAAATGGCAGAAAAAAGGCAGATACCCTTATTTTTGTGCTTTAATAATGATGGAGGCTGTTCAAAATAAAAAGAAGGCAATCGAAATAAGAGTGAAAAAAATTGCATATAATGTCGCCCTTACAGACACTTTCTGGCCAATTTTTGGCTGCTCTTGTTTCCTTTGATTGTCATAATGATCTTTAGGCGGATCAAGTGACTGTATTCGCGTGTGCGTGGAGGTACAGTACGATAATAAAGTACATGCACAATTATGATTTTTTAACGATGGTGCATAACAAAACTCTAACACGCGTTACACAACAAGTCAAAGGGTTTTGCGATTACAGTGCTTATTTTTATAAGTAACCTTACGAATATTTTGCTTGGAAAGGATTTTGAGAGGGACCCCTCTTTACTGTTTACTAGCCCTTCAGCTAAAATTGAATACCTAAATGGAGTTCAGAGCAAAAATAGGTACTACGTAATAATATTATTCGCTTTGTGTTATATATAGCAGGTTTATAATAATAGTCGCATAATGATGATCATTATCAACTTTCAAGACAACTTTATTTGGTCATCACTTCACAATCAGAAAAGATCAGAAGAAATGAATCTGAGTAGAAAAAAAATTCATTTCCAAATATATAATGATCCATAGGTCATAGGTATAAATAAGTTGTGAATTGTGAGGTTCAGTACCTATGACTCACGTTCACGCATGATTTTCAATAGTGGTAACAGGTAAGCACGTACTCTATTAAAAGTAATAATACTGTATATCTAATAGTAGCCGTTATAGCTCGTTCACGTAAGCTCAGAAAGATCAAAAGAGATGATGGTGATCAAATTAAAAGATTAAGGCACAGGGAGGCAATTACTCATACAAAAATAGGCTTAATATTAAAAGAAGATAGTTTGCAGGAGATAATGAGTAATATTCCATCAAGTTGTTGTTGTTATACTTTTATGAACACTAGGGTGAAGTGAACAATACAAAAGGTGAAACAGATAAGCCAAAATGCAAGGACGGATATTGTCTTTAAACTAATACAGATATGATAGGCACGCTCATGCGAAGCAAGCAGGATAAGTACGATTGAATGATGAAATTCTAATTCAATTCAGTGAACGAAGAAAAAAAAACTTGAATAATGAAGAAACTATAATTATCTGTTTTTATTGCTAGATCAGTAGCATTCCTAAGAGAGAGAGGAGATAATGATGTATTCTTGTTCTCGAAATTGCAGAGATCATTTTGCAAAAGTGAAGTTCTCAAAAAACTTTTAGTGCTGATTGAAACATACAGGCTAACCTTTCCAAACAAAATTTTAAAGTTGAAAGAATGCTGTTGGAGTTATTGTGGGAGTTCAGGGAACTAGAAGAGCAAATTGGTGGCGGTGTTGGTGGTGGTGAATTTCATGCATAAATTAGGCAATCTTTTGTGGAAATTAAAAAGGTAAAAATTACTATAATTTAGAGTCAAATCACGTACAAATTTTTTTTGGTTCATATCAGGACTTGTGTTGTATCCATTGTGTCAATTCATTCCAAGCCGAAATCAAGATGTCCATGTCCATGTTTCTGGTTGTTGTCGTTTGTGATATTTTATTGTGACTGCTCTGTTAATTGTTGTCTTTAGTTTTATTATTATGAGTGGGCCAGAAGATATGAGTTTGCAAGGCGTACCTATAAAAATCCAAAAAATTGTATTGAATTGAATTGAGGCGCACCACTGATTGTAAGCCATGCCTGTTTAATGTCATTGAAGGTTCGTAGACACAATCAAAGTAGAGAATGGAATAGGTGTGTTCCGCCATCGATATCAAATCATAGTCACATAGTCATGTAGTTCTGCCTTCTTTTCCAACACATCCAAAATGTAGACGTGTTTCGTGACAAAACAGTGCAATGAACGACATGTAAAGAACAAATGGATCATGAAATTGTCTATTTTTCAAGGCAATGGGAGGATTTCTTTCTAGATGCAAAAAAGTGCATTGGATGAAGGACTTTTGTGAGACGATTGACGACGACGGACGACATCGGCATTTTGTTGATCTCTTTCATTTGACTCCGTGTGCAATCACTCATTGTTATCCAAAGGTCGATTAGGTACCTAATATTTTAATTAAATGACAAAAAGATGTGGTAGCAGGCAGAGGGTGGAATTTATGAGGTGAAGTGAACATTAAAATTTATTTTCAATGTTAGGCCATTCTCTGGTGCTTTGACAGAAACCTGCTCCAAGCAAGAGTTTTTCGTGAGGTCCGCCCATCTTAAAAGTATATTATTTCAAATTGAATGTAAAGTAAAATGCGGATATGAAAATGAAAAGATGGAATTTTTAATGGAGAAAATTATTTGTCCCCTGTACCATAATTATTAATTCTAATTTATTGTTCCCAATACTTAAAAGCAAAATAGCATGTATGTACGCTGCGAGCAACAAGCTTGCCCACGAATTACCTTTAGAAAAAACTTTGGGTGTGTTTCCTTTTTAAAAATGTTGTGTATTTCGTTCATGATTGAAAACCTTGACTGTCTTACTAGATTTTTTGGCAAAGGCCCGAACTAGTGCATTTTCTTCTGTCTTGTGTCACGTTTCAGGAACAAAAAAAAATGACACTAACGAATTTTAGAAAAAAGCCTGTCAGAACGAGTCCAATGTCAAGTGTCTGGTTAAAAGAGTGATAGTGATGAAAAAAGTAGCCATTGATTCAGTATTCTTATTTTAGACAGTTATTCCAATCATCAAACTGGATGGAATATTGTCCAGCTTTTGTTGAAGCTATAATAGTTTTTTTTTATTTTAAATGTTTTTAAAGATTTAAATGTGTCTACGCATCCACACATTCATAATTACTAAATATTCTGGCAGTTAATCATACCGTTGCACCTAAGATTGCTGCGTCACAATGTGGCACCCAACATGTAGTAATCAATTTTTATAGAAGCCATATAAATGTCTCTTTTTATTTTATTGCAACTTTGCCTCAAGCTGACAACAACTTTTTTACTACTTTTCAACATCATTTTTGACTTATTGAACAATCAATTTCGATTTTTTGCTACTTTTCAAATTTCTTCATGCACACGCAGGTCTTCTAAGGGGTCATCGATTGACATTGTAAAAAAAATCTTGTTTTATGGCATGCATTTACAAAAAATTTGCATATTCTTTGTATACAAAGCTTCAAGGATCATATCAGATCCGAGCCAACAACAATGTGTCATTATGAACAGTGTTAAGAGTGTGAGCACCTTTTACAAACAAAAATCCCATCGACATCTCCATCATATCACATTATAACTACTTCTCTACTAGCATTATTATTATTCATCGTCATCTCTACTTCTCCCTCTTAATTTATTTTCTGCATTGCTCAGAATGCAAGTTTGCTTGCAGATCATTCATGCATTTTGCATTTCACACGTTTATTTCATTACAACTACGTTTCTGTTATTCCATACTTGAAAATGCTACGTTGAGTTTCGCGTTGTTGTAATAATAAGCTGCAAAAGAAAGAACAAGGTATTCATGCCAAACGCAAACATTCAGTGACCCCGTCAGTCAGTCAAACGTTTTTTATCTGACTTTTCACAACAATGCATGGCCAAAATGCATGCGTCGGAATTACCTAAAAAATATACACACATCCATTCAATTCCATCTTGTTTTAGTTGCAAACAATGATGACGAACGCCGAACATACATAACATAAAATTTGATGTGATGCACATACATGAGCACATCACGAATATTTTTGTTTAAATTAATCTTAACTAACAAACAATTCATATTTTAATGAATTTTCTCTACAGATACCATACAATACACATGCAGTTCAAAATTTGGTCCGCATGCTCAAGTGAAACTGGCTTTCAGAACACAAAACACATCCAAATTATTTTGAAGAGAATGTCAGCAGAATTCGGAACTAAATCCGTTTAATCATAGTCACTATCATCTCGTCAACGTCATTCATCTTCATCGTCCAGTCCGTAAATTGTAAGTCCACTCTACTTGAAAATGTATTCTATACTACTTTTTCATGTAACAAATCCTAAAATCCCGTTTGTTCATAATCTCACATTTTGCATGAGCTTACATTTATGATAATGATCACAACGATACGGCAATCAAACTAACAAGATAGATCCGTGGTGCGATCATATCATCAGCAATCAATTTTAATCTTCGCAAAGAATCTGTGAGATTATCATCATGTGATCACTTTAAGTTTTTCTGAAAACTTAGCCTTTAATTTTTAAGTTTGTAGGCGTCTTTAATGGAGAAAAATTCGTATTAAAGCATAGCCACAAAAGTATCCCATCGGACATTGATTAAGCGACCTCGCCATTTTCACAGACCTGCTTCAGCAAAAATTCGTTTTTTGTTATTCGTGATACGATAACAATTTAATTCTGATGATGATAATGATGCATGAACAAGTCAGTTAGTATAAAAAATTGTTCTAGTGTGCTGCATGTCGGATTCGGACATATAGGCAGAGCTAGATACAAGTAATATGTCAGAATCCCTAGCGCATCACATCACATTCTCAGAATAAAAATGTTGAACACATTGAATTGGTTTTTTTTCCACAGAGATCAGGTCCTCGTAGAAGAGCTCACCATTATTATCATCGTCAACAACATCACCATCACCATCATTTCGGCTTGCTCGCTCGCAAGCTCTGTTTCGTATTTCGACTGTGAGAACAACGACGAAGAGTAACAAACCTAAAAGGAAGACTGGGACTGTGAATCTCGCATCGCAGTTCATCTCAGGATTTAGGAAAGAGGAGAAGCAGAAGAAGAGTTGTCCTTCTCAATCTTCTTCCTTGTATCAAGCATCATCAGCGGTAAAAAAAATCCTTTCGAGTGCAAGAGGCTACTACGGCTGCACACCTAAGAGCTTACAACGTGAATCATCTCTTTTTTAGACTCTAGACAAACTGGATTTACTAAATCTCGGGATTTTTTTTTCTACTCCGAAAAGCTTCAAAATTACTGTTCATGGTTCAAAGAAAAGAGGGACTCAACTCAACACAACAAAATTGGATTTACTTTAGTGCGGATTTGTTATAATTACATGAAATTACAGCAGTGTAGGTCAAGTTGATTCAGAAGGTTGAGATTTCAGACTGTGTAAGTGATTTTAGCTGTCAAAGATCACCCAAGCTTGTCAATACTATTATGCAAAGGAGGTGTCGAGGAATCAGTGCAGTGATCCTTTTTTCATACAAAAAGCCAAAGCAAAGATCTTGTATCAAGCCAAGAGAACTAAATCAAATCTTTATATTCGTGTCATAATAATTCTACATATTTTTGCTACTCAAATTCATGATCATTGTTTCAAGCCATTCACAAAAGCAAGTTCATACCCTGATTGCATCATTTTCAATGGTTATAGTACATTGTTAAAATAAAGTAGGATCAGTGTAACAGACAGTTTTCAAGTGGAAATTCATGAGATAACGAAAAGAATTGCGTACGGGGAAATCAGGATCATCATAATATCGTTTAAAGTTTGACCGACAGAAGTAACATACTATTTTATCGCCTTTAATCGATTTGTCGTGGGTGACATAATCTTAAATTAAACAATACTCGAAACGCTAAATTGATTTTTTACACACTTCTATTTCATCTGAAGAAGCCGAGAGAATCAGAGAAGAGTAAAAAAGTATCGGCAATTTTGTTTCAGGGTCAAATATAATTTTCCATTTTTAATAACGACAAAAAACATAAAATTTGTTTTTATGCTCTGAACGAAATAAGCAAGAAGGAGCTGCGTTAATTGACAAAAACTACGCTACAGCAGCAGCAACAGTCTACGCAGTGTATCGGAATACAAAACGAAGGAGGAAATGTTTTAGTGCAAAAACGTTGCGTGTTTAGAAGAGAAAAACGTGTCGTGTTGGTGTCTTAACTAGTGCATTTATCCCTAAATAAGGAGCATAATTGGAAATTGGAATCGTGAACATGATATTAAGATCAGTATTTAGGCTGTAAATGAAAGTTGAAAAGTTGTGTTGATGCGATAGTATTAGCAGTGCACTTTTTAAAAAGATCCTTACTACAAATATATTACATGCCCTCTTTTCCCATTCAAAAGTGGAGTCTTTCTTCCTATTTTGATCTTTCATTAAAGATGACAGGTTTCTGAGATTTTTGGCTTGTTTAGCCAAAATAAAGTGAAAACAATAATAGTAGCTAATTGCTACTTATAATCTACTAGTGAAGCCTGTGACCTAGAAATATATTGTCGTGGGGTTTTTGATTGGTCTACACCTAGCTAATCATTACTTTATTCAAGGAAAAAAAAGTTGCGTTTTGCCTTCCTTCAAAAACTACCTACATTACATTCATTCTTGCCAAGAACAAGTGGCATGTGTATGTAGGCATCACGAATTATCAGTTCAGTTCAGTTTGAAAGAGAGAATAAAAAAAATCCTCATAACAAAAACAACAACAGGTTTCTATACCCCCTGAATAAATAATTTCATAGTTCGTTACTAGTTTTTTCCCGTGAAACTGAACTCGTTTTATGCTGCGTACACTGGATTGGATAATGGATTGAATTACTCTGACGAGATTTGAGAACAAGTCGAAATATATAGTTTTTTTCTGGTATAATAAATGCCACTATAAAAGATATGAACGATGGGAAATTGTCTCAGTGGAAATGCAAATCGACCTTCTGGGGACTCTGGAGGAAGGGCAAATGGTCAGTTGGATACGTCTGCGAATGTCGTCGGTGTGTCGAACGCTGTAGGGCTTCATGGCGGACTGAATGAAACGACAGCTGGTGGAGATCCATTAAGTCATTCTGGAAATACTCACCTTCAACATGTTCACCAGAGGAATATTGCAAATGCCTTACCTCCTCCACCAGATTCAGATAATAATTCTCAAGTAAGTAATATTCTTTTCAATAGAGTCATTTAAAAAAGTTAATTTATTTGAGATGATGATGAGGTGAAACATGCCCATTGTCTTTTTGTCTCTGAAAATTGGTTACTTAATTGGGGAAACAAAGCCTTGCATGCCAACATGCCACTGTCAAGTCAACTCAAACCATTCATTTTGAAATGAGACTCGAACAAAATATTATGCATATACGTAGCAGCAACAGCCAACAGCAGCTACTTACCTTCCTAGTCGATTTCAGTTTTAAAAGTAAGTTTGAAAATAGGGAATAGAGCAAAGGAATTTTCGTAATGAATTAATTGATAATTTCATTGTACAATTAATTATTTTTATGATGATGATTATGATGTTGATATTTGACGGGAGAGTTTTTTTTCTTTCCGTTTACGTATATGAGAAAAAAGGGAATGTGATGTGATATGGAAATATAAATGATGATGGTATGTATGGCACTTTGCTGAGTTTGCTGTAAAAGAATGTGGTGGTGGTGATCAAGCGATAAACACAAGTTGAAAAATATACAAAACGTGCGCGTTGCGTGCGTGTTCACACTCTCGCCATTTATTATTTGCTCGAGCTTACAGTTACACTTCTTGTTCGTTTTAAAATATTATCTAATCATTCAACGTAATCTTTTAGCTGAAGCGCTATTAAGTAACTTGGCATGTAAGACGTAGGTACTACA
>JAHZMX010004634.1:0-13022 GCA_027743895.1 Seira musarum
AGTTGTATAAGATGGGCCCCATTTCATTTTTCGGGCCCCGTATGCAATACCCCGACCCCATTTTGCGTGTATAAAACGAGCCATCTTCATTCGCCTTTAGCAGCCTACCCACTGTAATGTAATGTGAAATATTCGTTTCAGATCTTGGATTACATTCCTCACTACAGAATTCCTCAAAAGCCGGATTTGAAAACGATTTATACAAAGTATCGAGTAGCCCCAGACGATCAAAGTCATCATCATCCTTTTGTTAAATATTCTGTTTTGGAAATGAAGGATAATTCAAAAGGTTCGAGTCGCAAACAAAGGCAAAATATGAAATCTGGAAGCGGAGTAATATAGCTAAACCAATGAAGGTTAAGGTTGAGGAACTTGCAGAGCTCTCATTTACTGAAGTGCTGGGATTATATGAGGATCATAAGAGAAACTGGACGTGTTCGAGGGCTCTTCCAATACTACCTAAATATGGAGTCAAACCGAAATCGTACAAGTCCGGTGTATGCGATGAGCACATTTTAATAGATATTATGAATGAATAAAACTTAATTCGCTTTGGTTTGTCCAGAAAGAGTATCTTTGTGCATTCCCTTCATTCATTCATCCTCCACCCCTGACTTCGCTTTGCTGAAATCGCTGTGCGGCATGATCATGTTTTAGCCTAAAATTGCTACAAGTTATTTAGAGTACATAAACAATAATTTTGTAGCCGCCCAAACATCATCATAGTTACATGATGATGATATTTTCGGCCCAATAAATGCTAGTTAGCGTCCCTACGTTTTGAAAGTAAGCCTTTCAAAATTAGGCCCGTTAACGTTACTATACCGTCTCAGGTCCTTTTAGGCTGCACTCTACTTCATTTCAACCTCCCGCAAAGTACCTTATGGCATTCTGGTTTGATGGTTTAATATTTTCAGACTGCATAAACCTCATTCATATCCAACACTCAAACTCTGGTTTGGCCGTAAAGTATTTTCGGACTGCATAAACCTCCTTCAATAAACAGAATTGAAACATCTAACTTCCCATTCGCATAAATTTCCCTATTAAATCCTTGAGAGTATTGGTTCAATGGTATCACAATCCACCAACGTCTCTTTTGAATTCTGATTTTGATGGAAAATCCTTTTGACTGCATAAAACTCCTACTTGTATTATGCGTATACCATTATTGTCAGTAGTAGTAGTAAGTAATTTTCAGACTGCATTAACCTACTTTAAGAATAACTAGTCATCGTTATTTGATTCGTTACATGTAGCTCTTAATTTGCATAAGCCTCTTATTCAGTATGGCCACTAGTATTATTCCGGGCAGACAGGCTGCGCCCACAGCAGCTTCGCAGCCTTCTTCGTTTTGCTTACCCGGAGCACGCCTTGGTTCCTCATGCAGCCTGCCAGTTCATATAAACCTGATTTATAAGTGTACAAAAACTATTGCAGCCCTGAGGCGTCATTCTTGTGGCTTTTTATGGTTTACCTGAACCCGCATTCTGGCTTGGCCCCTTCCCCTGGTATATTGGCTTGCTCGAACTATATATTTAGACCAGTGTTGGCACGGCCGCTGTATTCATATCAACGCTTGATTGCTTTTTTTGCTTTAAAGCAGCCTTTTTGCTTATCAAATTTCACTGCTTTTTTGCTATATTGCTGGATTGCTACCTATCTGTACAATTCCTTATGACAATACCTACTATGTATTACCCTTTATACGTTAATAGGTATTGCCATAAGGAATACATTAGCTGACACGAATCCAGCAAAAAAGCAGACTTTTAAGCAAAACAGCAAGAAGCAGGAAAAAAGCTCAAAAAAGCGCTTTTTTGCCAACACTGATTTAGACTGTATAAATCGCCTTCTGGAATCACTTGTATCATTGTTCGGTCGTAAAATGCTTTCAGACTGCATAAACCTCCCTTACGTGTTACTTGTCCTTCTAATCAGACTCGAAGGATTTAACGTTCAATCTGCATAAGCCTCTTTTTGTGTATTCCTGGCAGCAGACAAAACTAATTCGAAAACATCACACCCGCCACTGCATAATGGTTCAGCCAAAGCACAATTAAACCGCCCAAAAGAATTTCCTAACGTATCCTGGTTTGATCGTAAATATTTTTAGACTGCATTAACCTCCTTTATTAATCGTTGGTCATCGTCGACAAATTCGAAATATTTAACTTTTAATCAGCATTTACCTCAAATTCAGTATGACCACTGTATTTTTCCAGACAGACAGATACACTAAGGCACTTATGTAGGAGATAATGAGCTGACTCCATTATTCAGAGGATTTCATAATGGAGGAACTGCAGATCAAGATCCTACAAAAACGAATCCGGCTCCGTCAGCGGCTCTTGAAGATTTCATAAGGAGTACTTAGGAAGATTGGTTCAGCGAGCTAAAGATTGTAAGGATTTAAACTTAAAGCCGGGGGATCTGGTGTTGATCGGGAATGATCAGCAGAAACGAATCTTAAGGCCTATTGGAAAAGTGCCGAATCTAGGGGAGTTTACAAACCATAAAATTTCTTTCACGCGTTGTTTAATCCGCCCAACATCCGGGTTTAGCTTCGGGTACAAATTTGATGTTTTACAAACCGCTCAAATTGTTAAAATGGCCGAACTGCTTTAAACGTGTTCAAGTCATACTTTTGGCATAATATATGGGATATGCTAATGATTAACTTTTACAAACCCGTAAATTTGTGTCAACTTGTTCACGCGTTCTGCAATTTTCCCAACATCAGGCTTTCGATTTGGACACAAATTGGATGATTTACTGAGCGCTCGAGTATTTAAAATGGCCGAACTGCTATTCGAATCATATTTTCTGGCATGTTTTACGGGATATGGTTTTGATTAACTTCTATAAACCGGTGAATTAGTGTCACGTTTTTCATGCGTATTGCATTCGATTTGGACACAATTTGGATGTTTTATTGAGCGGTCGAACTTTTAAAATGACGCAACTGCTAATCAAATCCTTGAGTCATACTTTCTGGTGTATTTTGCGAGATATGTTATTGATTAACTTTTACAAACCGGTAAATTTGTTTCAACGGGAAGAGCGTTCTGCAATCTGCCCGAAATCTGAGTTTTGTTTCGGACACAAATTGGATGTGTTATTTGGCGCCCAAATTTTTAAAATGACAGAAACGGTATTTTCATCTTCAGGCCGTACTAGCTGGTATACACGAGATATGCAACTGATTAATATTTTCAAACCAATAAATTTGTTTCAAGCGTTTATTCGGGTTTCGGCGCGGACACAAATTGCATGTTTTACTTAGCGCTTGAGTTTTTAGAATAACCGAACTGCTATTCACATCTTTCAGTCGTATTTTCTGATATATGTTACGAGGCATGTTATTAACTAACATGTTCAATCTGCATAAACCACCAACAAATCTAAAATCGGTTTGATCGTAAAAAATTTCAGACTGCATAAACCTCTTTCAATAAGAAGCGCTTATCGTAAACAGATTCGAGGCAATCAACTTTAAATCTGCATAAACCTCATATTCAGAATGGCCACTGTATTTTTTCCGGACAGACATTAATGGACTACTGCGGCCCCGGTTGCTTCGCAACCCTTCGTTCAAACCTTAAAAACTTCATGAATTTTTGCTAGCCCAAAAATACAGTGGCCATACTGAGTAAGAGGTTTGTGCAGAATAAACGTTAGATGTGGCGAATCTGTTTACGATGATTAGTAAAGGAGGTTAATGCAGCCTATAAATATTTCACGATCAAACCTGGATACATTTGCAGATTCTGTTCGGTATTTATGAAGTCTAATTATGCTATGGCCGAGTCTAAGATAATAACTTTATTGTCTTGTTCATATAAGCTTTAAGCTACACTCAACCTCATTTCAACCTCCCGCAAATTCCCCTATTGAATTCTGGTTTGATGGTTAAACATTTTCAGGCTGCATAACCCTCATTCAATAATTAAACAGATTCGAGCTATCCAACTTCCAGACTCTGGTTTTGACGTAAACTTTTTTGAGCTGCATAAACCTCCTTCAATTAAGCAGCGCTTTTCCTAGGCAGAGTCAAAACATCTAACTTTCCATCTGCATAAATGTTCGTTTTGAATACTTTAAAGTATGCTTGTATTATATGTAGAATATATGGGTTGTACATAATTTTCACACTGCATTAACCTCTTTCAATAATCACTGGTCCTCGTTAACAAATTCGTCGCATCTAGCTTTTAATTTGCATAAACCTCTAATTCAGTATGGCCACTGTATTTCTCCGGACAGGCAGACGCACTAAGGCACTTATATAAGAACTAGTGCGGCCCCGGCTGCTTCGCAGCCCTTCTTTTTCCTCCCCTGAAAATTACGAACTCTTGAGCTATTCAACAAACAAACAAGTCGCAGATTCATACTCTTTAAACTTGTTCAAGATAAACCAAATTTATTCAAAATAATTACAGCTGCGATAAGTTAAAGGATTTCTTTGAAAACTACATTAGTAGTAAAGATTTTGTCACTCCCTTCGATAAGCTTGCCTTGGCCTGGAGCATCCAATACTTTTACCTTTACGTTACAGCGACTTTTTGCTCTCGTTTGCTCCTGGTCGTCGTCTGTTTGAACACTGTCGTCACTAAGGAATGTCAATGCCTCTCCTTTCAATTTGTCCAACACTTGCTCGTTTAGCTCATCTACATCGCTATTTTTAGGGCAGAGAATTGCTTTTGTGCAAAATTCTTTCAGGTTCTCCGGATCGTTGATATCGAATGAAATGTTCTTTCCAAAGACTTCTTCTATGATACAGCCATGGCAGATCATCTCCGCAGGTATTTCAATGATGTCCTCGTGTAGTCCATCCGTATTGGTTAGCGTTCCGTTTCCCAATTGAATTAGCCAGTCACTGAATGCTGGGTCCTCTGACCTCATGTTGTTTGTTAGCTTTAAGCTTTCAAATGACTCCCAAATAGGCGATCAATTCAAAGAAATGTCTATTGATCCGGTGCTCGTATTGTACGGAAGAACTGGTAGGCACTGTCTGAAATCAACGCCAAGTATGAACACCTTGCCGCCGAATAGGATTTCGCTCATCGTTCTTACATTTACGGACATTATCTCCTTAAGAAGTCGATCAATCAGGGCTAAACCGTGTTTCGATGCCATTGTACACATCGTCAACCATTATAATTTTGGCAGCGCGTAAGGTTCCCGCGGCCTCCGAAGTTATCTTTATTGAGGAAACGGATGACTCGTTTAGCGGTATCAGGAATTCGAAAAGACTGTGCAGTACGACCACCTTCCAACAGATTTGCAGCAATTCCAGTAGTTGCTGACGGGAGAACAACCAGACCTTCCCCACGTAACTGATGCAGCAGAGTTTCGTACAAATAGGTCGATAAAGAAGCATTTGGAGTTGGCTTCACCACTGTTAAGGGCTGCAAAGATTTTATCAAATGCCATTTGCTGTTCCAAGTTTAACGTCTTCTTCATCGCTGCTGCCATCGTTAATTCGCCCAACTCATCGACTACAATTTCCAGGTATGGTAAGTTTTTGGCTGGTTCAGGTAACCCAAAATCAGCAAACGTTTGACGGTGAAGTTTCAGAAAAATCTTGAACATTTGTCATTGCAAATGATTCGCAGCTTAGGCAAATTTCATCGCTTTGATGAACACGGCGGCAAATGTCGTCAAACATATAGTCCTTAAAGGAGTCCCATAATTGCTTCGGATTTGACGGAGGTCCAAACACGCAAATGTATGCAAACAGTTCTCTAAGCTTTGATGGCATTGCAAAGACAACAGCATCTTCAAGAGTGAGTCTCCAAAATGAGTCGTCAAGCAATAATCCAAATGCAGCAGCTGCTTCCTTGAATGTGTCGTGTAAAGTTTGATCAATCGTTCTTAAGTGTACAAAACTTGTAGCGCCTTTGACGTGTAGTAGTAGCAGTCGTAAAAAATATCGCTCCTGGTCATTAGGGCTTACAGTATACATGCGACCAATGACTTTTCCGCTACCTCGTTGACGCTCAACCCATTGGCCTTTCTTATACACGAAGTGCTCGGAGATTTCACGATAGGTCAAAGTCTGGGCAAAAGCATTCGTCCGGTTTAGATTGAACCACGCCATTAAGGTTGATAATCGGCTCAAACGTTTCTCAAGATTCCCGGCGTCGTCCCCTTCATGAAAATAAATAGGTTGCGCGTTTTCCAAGTGCACTGCTAGGCGAACGATGGTGTGCGTCTGATGATGCATAGGAAAAGTCCAGATTCTCCAAGCGGCTTCCGGTGGGCTTACGTAGCGGCTGTCAACAAAGTTTGATGCTTCATCGCTATTTCAATGTTTGCTGCGTCGTGACCCTTATAGACGTACTTGAAGAGATATTTTACACTTTTGACAGTGGCGCAAGCTTGGCGCAATATGGAAGTTGTATTTTTTTAACAAATACGGATAGTACGGAACGACCGAGGCGTTGTCTAAATAATGTCCGCGTACCTGCAACATAAAAGTAGTTTATTTAGTATATATGGAATATAGTATAGTATGGTATAGTATATATAGTAGGTTTTCTAAGGGAAAGTAAAAAATCAGATACTTGACATTTCCTAGCGTTGAATTAGAAAAAGGTTTTGGAAAACCTTTTGAGCACACTCCATTATCCATACATGGACAATTTGGGTTCAGCTTGCCACACGTTCCGTGTACCATATGCAGAAGTACTAAATCATGAAGGTCTGGATGCGTTTGTCGATCCGGAATTTCAGCGCTTACGATCCGGTCAATATCCTGCTCGTCACAGAATTTGTCCTTAACGTCCAAAATCAGTAGGATATGAGCATGAGGCAGTCCCCGTTTCTGGAACTCGATTACGTGAACTTTCGCTTTGATTTCACCAAAAAGTCCACCCATTATATCTGCCAGCAAGCTATCGAACTTAAGTTTAAAAACCCGTGCTGTTAAATCAGGTCTATTCTCGGGGGAACTTTTTTGCCAGAAATTCA
The DNA here is from genome assembly GCA_027743895.1 of Seira musarum. Lineage (NCBI taxonomy): Eukaryota > Metazoa > Arthropoda > Collembola > Entomobryomorpha > Entomobryidae > Seira > Seira musarum. The sequence continues at coordinate 6,976 of JAHZMX010004634.1, forward strand.
AGTTCTCGGTGATTTGCCTCCATTTAGGATTGCAAGTCATCGTAATAAATAGGTCCGGCTTTCCAAATTTGGTTACGATTCACATGGCGTCTTGATACTGCTGTTGCATATTTCTTGGACATCCTTCAAACGAAGACGGCAAAACAATTGTCTTTCCTAGAATAAATCCAGGTTGTCCAACATTTTTCATCGATTCCTGAACAATGTTATAGTCTTCAACGCGGAGATCGGCTTGGTGAGTGCGGATAAAGTTTAACCGGTTGGCTTCAATCTTCACGTAGGCATCTACGAAGTACTGTTGAGTAAGTCTACCACCGTTCAGAAGAGGATTAAAATCACGCACTGACAGCATGTATAAGTACCACTGCAACTGGGACACTCTCGCCTGTTTTTCGCCACCTACATGTCTTAAATCCTCTCCCCATCCGGATTCACCTGTGAACGTTTTAGTACTTAAGATCGGTGTTTCACAAATAATAACCAAAAAGGAATCCACAATTCAACGTACCTCTTGGGAAAAATATGGGATATACAAAAGCATCAATGTTTTTGTGTAGAATACTAATCCGTTGAGTTTGTGGGAACCCTTGATCAGCAGGATTGGACTTCAAATGGATCAGTATATCGCGATTGTAGTGAGGTTCGCCATCACTGCTTTCAAATACAACTGCCACTTCGCTCACCCTAGGATTGTTGTAACGTCGAGGATCCTGATCACGGTTCTGCTTAATGGCCATCGCTATGTTTGGCATGTCTGACCCTCTGGCCAATGCATCCGCTTTTGCTTCTTCTTCGACAGCATGCAGCATTTTATATGCTTTGGCGAATCCGTTGTTTTCTTCCATAAATAAAGCCAGCTTCCTCATCAACTCAGGATTGCATCCTTCGCTTCCTTTAAACGACATTCTTGCGGCAGTCGCTTCGTCCGGATCCAAGATATACAATTGCGAGAACATCCGTGGTTCATTATCTGGGGGATAAAGCGCTCCCGTCCGGTGGTATATTTGTCCATGAATCCGGAAGCAATAGGGACCCCTTCCTGGCGGCGAGGCAATTTTTGCACCCATGGATGCGAATGCAAAGAAACTGTGTAAACTTCGTATGTTATCCAAAAATTTCTTTGAGTGTCTATCTACACCAGTTATTAGATCTCGTAGAAAAGTTGGGTATTCGTGTAATGGAAGCTCGACCCTGCCCTTTTGACAGCACTGTGTAAACTTTTCGTCGCTTGGTCTTTCAAAAGGAAAGTTTTTGGAACCACATGCTTCACAAATGGTATCCATTGTCTCACAATAATTTTCGCAAACTTGTGACTCGTCCTGATTTACTACTTCCCGTAAACGCTGCAATGACATTCTGTTCCGTGATTCGCGCGCCATTCGGGCTCTTTCAGCATTGATCGCATTCAACAAATCTCGACTTTGCTGCGATTGTGATGCTCGGCCAATTTGATGACGTGCGACATCTTGTTGTCTTACAATTTCCTGCTTCTCCCTGGTGGCTTCCTCACGGCGTCGTCGCTTGGCCAGATTCTCTGCCGCATTCCTCCTCAGTTGTTCCGTATTTCCTTGGTCTCCCCATTCGCAACAAACAACTCCTCACGCAATACAAATAAAATGACACTAAAGTGCGTAGAAAGCAACCTGCAGAATGGCCCAACGTCCGAGGATAAACAATTCAAGACTTTCATGCGCGTGGATTGGCTCTGAAAAACTAATTCAATTCTTTTCTAGCTTGGCACTTTTAATGCTTGACTGCATGCTGAACAAAAACATATTCAATACTTCACGGTTTCATTTCCATCATTTCCTGAAAAAAATAGGCACGATGAAAAACATTTCTTTTTTAAATTTCCTTGGTTTCATACAACCTTACAGTACAACACACAGATCCATTGTTGTAAATCATGATACTGATTAAAACGCCAATTTGCATAAATCAGCCAGAAATAACACGAAACACGATGCATTTGAATGAACTTCTGATACCTTAATGCTTGAATGCGATGGGAGCGTTTAAAGAGAATCAGTTGTCACCTTGATGCGAATAACTACCTTATATGACTCGAGCAAGAACGAAGAAGCATCCGGTTAAGATGCAATGTCGTCGGAAAAAATATTCACAACGGCAGCTTAACAATTACGAAAACGATCTACGCAACCAGTTACTTTTAAATCCTCCCAAGCTCTTCCTGCCCATGCAAATCCTTAAATCTCAAACCTCCCGCTGCATAAACTTCCAACAGGATATCCTTTTGTATCCTAGTTTGATCAAAAAATATTTTGAAACCGCCTCAAACTATGTACAATTGTTCGGTCGTAAAATATTTTCGGACTGCATTTAACTCTTTTAACAATCACTGGTCCAAGCACCCAAATTTTAATCTGCATAAACCTCATATTCTGGATGGCCACTGTATTTTTTCGGACAGACATTTCTAGGCAATTATGCGGCTCCGACTGCTTCGCAGTCCCCTTAGAACTGGTAAACAATCGCTTTTCTTGACAACTTGATCCGCTGAGCATTCATGGGATTGTAATGATTTGGGAGCTGTTTTCGTTTGAAGAAATTTGGTATTATTGATGGAAGAGAGGGATAGCTAAGTGCGCAAATGAAAATGTAATAACTTTTATGTCGTTTTGCATGATCCGTCTCCTTGAAGATATGGGCAGGGAGACGATAACGGAACGAAGCTTTGTTTCATCTTCAAAACATAGTTGGATTTGTTAAAATTTGCAATAAAAGTATGGGGACACAGAAACACATAGTATGGGGACACACATAGTTCTGAAATGAAGCATTTGACGGCAGCTTGATCAGCTGCTTGCATTATGTGTGTGTGTGATTTGTGTTGCAAACTTGCAACACAAATCAAAATGTTTGTTAGTTTGATGTCCCCAAATGCATTCAGTTGTAATAAACTTTTAAACTGCATAAATGTCGTTCAATAAGAAGTTGTCATCATAAGTACATTCGAGGCAATCAACTTTAAATCTGCATAAACCTCATATTTAGGATGGCCACTGTATTTTTCCGGACAGACATTTCTAGGCATTTATATAAGGGACTAGTGCGGCCCCGGCAGCTTCGCAGCCTCTTTCCTTCTGTTTCCATAGTATAGCATGATTTCTCGTGCAGCTCGCCAGTTCTTATAAAACCGATAAATAAATGAGCAAAAGAGTTCTGAGACGTCACTTAAAACATTTGAAGATTTGAAACATTTTTTCCGCGATTTATCTCCGACACGTATACGTTAACGGGTGATTTTTAAATATTAATCGCGGATCATCCAGGATCAGTTTCGTAACACGTACGTTAACAAATTTGTCTAGATCATCTAGATTCAGTTTCGTAACACGCTTGTTGACAAAACTGCCCAAATCATCTACGTTCAGTTTCGTTACACAAACAATGACAAAACTGCCTAAGTGATCTAGGCAGTTTTGTCAACTTACGTGTTACAAAACTGAACCAAGAACATCTGGACAGTTTTGTCCAGATACGCAACAGATATAAGATGATAGCAGGGCCCCGGTTGCTTCGTAACCATTATTGCAAAACCAAGTAATAAGCATAAAATCACCTTCAAAACTTTTTTTTCGACCGGTTTATTCGTAAAATATTTTCAACCTCCATAAACCTCCTCCTGGTTCTTCTAATTCATTTTGTTAGATTGTAAAATATTTTGAGACTGCATAAACATCTTGCATTAATTACAAGCAATCGTTAACAGATTTTAAGCAGTGTACTTGTAATATGCATAAACCTTTTGTCCTGTATGGCCGCTGTATTTTTGGGGACAGACGGACATTTTATGGCATTTTAGGGGAATAATGCGGCCCGGCAGCCTCCTTACCGTTGCTTCTCCGAAACATAGCTTGATACTTCTTGCAGCCAGCAGTTCTTGATGCTGTCAAAGCGTCTCGTGACGTAAATTTTAGTCAAGAGCTTCAAATAATCTACTCCATATTGTCTTGGGCGTATAAATTTGAAGCTGCCCTCAACTTCAATTCCACCTCACGCAAAGTCCCCTATTGCATTCTCGGATGATTAAATATTTTCAGACTGCATAACCCTCATTCAATAATTCAACGAATTAGTGCACTAAATCTCTTATTTGGACGTAAAATATTTCGAACTGCATAAACCTCCATCAATTAAGCAACGCATATCGTAAACAGAATCAAAACATCTATCTAACTTTCCATCTGGATAAATCTTTTTAAATTCTTTTAACCATTAATGTTGTGTAGAATTTGTCGGTTTTAAAATATTTTCAGACTGCATTAAGGCTGGCCTCGAGGGTTGAGGAAAAAATAATAATTATCATGGAAACAAGGAATGATTTCTAGTTTTGTGTGGTTTCCCCCGCGCTGTAAAATCCAGCTATAAGCATAGCTGTAGTTGCTTGCCAATGCCTTATATGCCAATAAACATATAAAGTAGGTGTCAATTCCTGCATCAATAATCATAATCAAATGATAATTTAATTTTCAATAGCACCCACACAACACTAACTGACAATACAAAACAAAAAATGACAGCTAAATAATACACTACTCTAAATAATGCCAACTAGATCCTAGACCCCACGAGTATTGCTTGTTCCACCTTCCGCTTTATTTTTGTCGAAAGGCATGTCTTGATAAACTTGTGAGTAGCGTTGCGGATCGAGTAGATTCGATCCTGATGCCAACTACATCACTCTCGAGGAACTGGTGCTTGTTCTGGGGTTCTGAACTCGAACTCACAATGGCCAGACTCCAGCAACTGTTTCCCTTCCAGTGATATAAGCATCCATCTCGGTTCGATGCTCCATCCCACTAAATCACGGCAATCACTCAAGAATCTCTAGAGGTCGTAGCTGTCCAGTAACTTTTCCTTCCTCTTGTTCACTTTCCTTTGCAGTTGACTCCGCTCCTGATTGATCGCTTTCTGCTTCACTCTCTGGGTGAGTGCTCATGAGTTTCGTTGCAGTTTCATCGAGACTCCGGATCGTGTCTGCTTGTCTTCTAGAGCAGCTAAGTCACGTTCCAATCCTTTCATGCTTCCTCTGCAATGCTTGGAATGTTCTCAGGTCCTTTCCAGGATCATTTTTGCTCTACGCTTCGTCCCTCTCACTAAAACAATGGGTTCACGGACCAGCACATAAACCTTGCAAGCTTCAGATTTTTGCTGGCGCTGATGACCCAAGTTCAATGATTGGGTGAACTGGGACTCGATCTGGTTCTGGGGGGTCTGGATCGAGGATTTCGAGTCTGTCAAGTTTTGCTGGGATGCTGATAACGTCGTGTCCGATACTCTTGACATATTCTGCTGGAACGAAACCTTGTCGGTCATTCACTTAGGTATTCAACAAACAAATTAGTTTTTTTATATGTTTTATTTGCTCTTAAAAAGCGTCAGTCTCACCTTATTGTTACTGTTGAGTAACGTGAGCACATCTCCTTTCTTCATACTGACCTCCCGGGCGGGAACTCAATGGTGCGATTGAACTGCAACTGCTGCTGAGCACTTGCTTCAGCCACTCTCGACTCTTTCTTATCCGCAGCCTTTTCCAGAGCCGTCCACAAATGGACAATGAGACGAGTCGACAGTGGATCAGATTACGCCTTCTCTCCATAACCTCGTCGATACTGGTCTTGTTTGCCTGGAGCTCCTGCATGAAGTTGGCGTGCATCTGAACCTTCCCGTTGAGGTTTGTCGGGTCAAGGTAGCTATCATCATTGAAGAGCTTGTTCCCTCGGATCCAACCGTTTGACTCATCACAGTCCGGCTCAAACTACATCAACTTGAACGCAGCGTCTAACGTGACCCTTTCTCATCGCACTCTTCTGCAACAACGCGTTCCTCCTCTGGAGAAGCAGCGCTCGTTTCTGCGATATACATCTTCGGCTTATTACGACTATCACGGCCCCTGGATTCCGGGGGCAAGTGATACATCAATCGACTCGGGAGAGTGTCAGAAACAAGTACATGTAAAAATATTTGTGCGCTGGGTCAATATGTTAGGTCGTAGTCGACTTTTATAGGGTGACGTGACTATG
>JAHZMX010004635.1:0-21744 GCA_027743895.1 Seira musarum
GGCTTAATCTTCGTGAGTTCCAAGTCAACTTCCAATCTTCTCGATCGATGAACAAGATGATCCCTTGACTGTCCTACTGGACTCGTTTTCATTCAGATGCTTTTGCTAATTTGTACAAAACGTTTAGCAAACAGGTGCATCGAGTACCACTGTATAAATGAGGACTCCTCCTCTTATCGCCGCCATATTTTCTTCACTCCAAAAAATCCGCTCTTTAAGATATGAAGAATAATTGAATTGAAAGTAATAATAAGTTTCATTTCAAAGCACATGTAAAAGTGTCATCGTGCCGAATTATAACTCAAAGCTTCAAGCGTGCGACAAGCAAACTGATATAAATTGCAATTTCTTACAAAAATGAAGCTCATTCATGGTACACACGCACAGGGTTTCTTCAAAGTTTGTAGGAAACGTGACGGAGACAATAAATTAGAAGAGGATGACAACAGTTTTTAAAAATAAAGTAGTATAAATGATCTTTAGTGTAAAAAGTTAACCTTTCGCAAGAAAAAATGAAGAAAAGCGAAGATAAAATAGTGACAAATTATGACTGTGACAGTGCGTTGAAGGAGGCTAGCACAGCTATTTTTGCTCCTGAAAAGACGCTTGAGATTGAGAATCAAAATGACGATGACACAACAGTTCGGATGAACAGAAGTGAGACTGAGAAATCTGGGAGCACCAAAGACGATAAAGTCGATGACATCTATTATCCGGCCGATGTTTCGGAAGCGGAACCAATAATTGTCGTGGATGATGACTCACCTCCACCACCGGTTGAGGCGCCAAGAGACCCTTATGAACAAGATGTAAGAGGAAACCAAGATGAGAACTCCAGCTCAACAAATTCAAACGAGTCTAACACCGCTATTGTTGAAGGACAACTCTTGGACGAAAATGAAGCCATGCCGATTGATGAAACAGCAAAGATGTCTGCAGAACATGGTCTATCCAGTGACTCGGAAATCTCAGTAAATGAACCGAGTCACCCACTGAAAAACGAACCAATTCCTGAAATGCTGTTGTTCAATGCAAAGAAGAAGAAAAATTTTACGGAGTCTTCTCAAGAAAACAAAAAATTTAAGTCGGAAAAGCGCCGTCGTCGCAGGTCAAAAATGTAATTATGTCCATGTAAAATCTAGTGACCCAAAACACGGTACCAAGGGTTCTTGTGAGTTTATTATATGCGGTCCACAAATCATTTCAATCATCAACAATGTCCGCATGAACGAAGTATGTACATTAGACATAAATTGAACCAGATACCGGGATACAAATGTATAAAGTTACAAGATGTGATTGTTTCCTCCAACCTAACCCTTCATCATATTGATCAAGTCCAATAACATTTGAATATATAGAATTTATGCAACTCGAGGACTAATATATGAACGCTTAATAAACAAAAAGAAATTATCTTTGAAGTTTGAATACATCATATAGTGATGTTATATTTATAATATCCGCAGCAATTAGCAAAACTTGATTTGAAAAAAGTAATGGGTCACATTAATTTTATTTATTCTTGAAAGTAAGTTACAGTAGTCTACTATTAATGAATGATGATATATATTCATTTATCAATAGAAAAGTGAATAATTTTTTTGCTCTTTATGAAAACAAATCTATCTAGTTTTAAATATTATGTATTTTAATTTTTAAAATTCAATAATAAAACATCAAAGTTATTACAAAAAATTCTAGTCGTGGTATTTTATTCCTTGTGAATTAATCATATTTTGAACAGCCGGGTTACTTTGTTGAGATTGTTGCCCATGTTGTGGCAGGGTTGTTGCCGGTATGTCTTCAATATTTAAGTGAGTAATGAAGCGTAATCGAAGTTGTAAAGCAGGACGAAGTTTGAGAATAATAGGTTCAATCTCGCTTTTCACAATATCACCCGTGTACATATACTTTATATGATATAAAAGGTCACAAAATATGTCCATGTACGTAAGTTCCTTCTCCTTAGGTACAATTTTGTCCACCTTCTCAAGGAGTTCATAAAACGCAACTGTCAAACGGCATACCATGTTAGGACGTTCACTGTTTAGTCTCTGCAAGAAGGGTGCAACTAGGTGGCCAACAAAGAGAAGCTGCACTTCGTTTTGGACAATGTTACTAAGTTTTTCGGTGACTAACCTGAAAAAATACAGATCGTTTATTAATTTTAAAGTTTTATGAGAACATCAGGCTCAATTACCAATTCACAACATTGTACTAACGTTTGGATTTGGTGCATGTGGCCTATTCCAAGATGGTACCAAACAGCGTGCGTGATTGCTAATAGATTCGCATATTCATTATAAAGGAATCCGTTTTTAACAGCTTTGAAGTTGAACAACTGTAACGGGGAGTAAGTGTGCTGCCATGTTGCCAAGCTTTCCAGAGTTGACACTATTCTGTCGTGAAGAACCAACCAGTAAGTGTCAGGAAGGGTCACTAATATTAGCCCGGTGGCGTTATACCAAGATTCTGCATCCATTTCAGCTTCATTTGCTTCCATTTCGATGCGACCAGACATAATTACTTCGAGAATCCCAGATGCTGCAACAAGCGGAGTTACAGGAAGGGCCATGATTTCTACGCACACCGAATGCAAGACATGTGCAGCAGGATTAGGAAACTCATTAAAACGCCAATCCATTGGGGCAAAATATTTTCGTCGACCTTCAAGCACTGAAACATGATTGAAACAAATTCATACAAATATAACCCTCTACACTAAAAAGTCAACTGAAAGACTTCATAATTTCATATATCATCAAGAAAGAATTTAAAATCATCCAAATTACCGTCGACAAATTTGGCAATCAATATAGCATAATAGTCCACATCTGGTGTCCAATTCACGTCTTCTGTCCCATTAGTTGCCATATACGCTTGGTATTGTTCCGATAAAGCCCAATTTGGAGGCTTCACATCCCGGAATGCTCCAATTATTGCTGACACAAGCTTCTTTTTCAACAAAGGTTTATCTCGCAAACCCGTTTCATAATAGTGCAAAGTATTATAAAGGTATGTGATAGGACGATCTAAACGTTATTGCAAAAGAATAAAGTTAAAACGTTTCTGATTTATGTATAATATTTGCACACTAATGAAGGTACAATTACCATACCATGAAATTTGTAAAGTGGACTCATTTGGTCCAGGACCAGTTCAAGACTCTTTTGTATTGAAACCATCTCCAAAAACCTGTGTATCATGATGTCGAATACCTATACATAAAATACCAGTGTGATTCATGGGAAATGATAATGATGGTATGATGGCAAATTAAATCTCAAATACACGCTATGTTACTTACAGGTAAAAACCTAAGGCAGATATTTCCAAAGTACATGGGGACTTGATTCTGTTGCTGCCCTTCGAAGTGAGATATCTCGGGATATTTTGCATTGAAACTCTTTTGCTTTTCATGCCTGTTTTTAATTAAATACACACTATCTTTAATGACGTTTACTTTTCATGCATATTGAAATCCATATTCCCCATATACAAATTTTACCAATTTGTTTGTTTCCAATGTTCTGGAGAATTGCCTTGTACGAATTCTTGTATACGAGTTTTAAAATCGTTCGGCTTAACGAGGAGCATATGAATAATGAAGAAACAGAGTTGAGCTTCGTTCCCTTCATGATTTCTTAGAGCCTGTAAAATAGTAAGACCGAGATTAGAATCGTAAATTATTTTATTGTAAAACATATTTTAAAAAAATACGTTATTGCATAGGTATTTAAAGTGGATATTCATACCAAGCAAAGTAAAAGCCGTTCGAAGGGAAAAATATTGTACTTCCATATCATATCACTTATCGCATCCGCCAGCTTGTTCACAAACTGACCGCCACCTTAAAATAAATAACCATTCAACCTTATAATAGAGATAACATAATATGGTCACACTTCCATATTTGTAAAACAATAATAAATAATGAAAATAAAATGCAAAAAGGAACAAAAAATTACAACACCTTTGGTACCTGAATTGGTGAATTCACACATCACATAGTCGCAAAATTTCCTTAAATTAGCGGATATTCCTTTAGGACCAATTCTTTCAAGCACTCTTAACGCCACAGGATTGACACGATCTGTTTCTAAAATCATTTTCCAAACAATACACAAAAACAATGGAGGTGTCCCTTGCATAGAGAAGTGTTCAATCAGTTCCTGTTCACTTGAGATCATTGCGTTCCAATTACGATATTCTTCGTCAACCATGTTCTGAAGCATTGAAGCACATATATTAATACTTGGTAAGCAATTATGAATATTCATCTTTCAAGACTGAATTCATGGTTGTACCTTTAATTGCTGCTTATTCTCTTTTGGGACTTGGTTCTGTTGGAAAAAGTCAGCCAATACTGGAGGAAAACATTTTAAAACGTGGCTTGACCAACTGTGTGGCGTGTTTTGCATAATTGCGCTCAAAATATCCCGGAACCAGCCCACACTTCCGGAACCGGATCCACCAAGCATATCTGATCCAGTGATATGTACAGCCCTTGCTATTGTTAGCACTAATGCTCTGTTTAGTTCTTCGGACTCTGCTGAAACTAGATTTTTGCAATCTCCCCCAATTCTTGAAAACTGAGTGTGGACATCAACACTGTTGAAACTAGTTATAAGCCGTAGGGCTGTGGTTTCAATACTGTAGAATCACAATAATTTATCTCAAGTTAGTTGAGAGACAAAGCTATCCCTATTTGAAAGCAAACTCTGTTTTAAAAAATTTACCACATATGAAGTTGAGCTGAGTTGGAATGTGTATTAGTGGCTAGTGCGTTCAACTGCGATAATAGTTGCATCCGATAATGAGGTTGAATATGATGAAGTCGATAGCAAAACATTTCCAAAAGAGTATGTAAGATTCCCCATGCCTGAGCTTTGAATACGTTCGGTAGGAGTTGAGCTGCAGTCAAACAGTACAAAGTTATCGAATTAAATTGAAACCCTTAAAGGTGTCCTAGAAATGTGCTTAATTCTATATATATATGTTGCGTACTGCTTCTACTTACACATGAATCCCTTAATTCCTAGCGATTCGATTTCCACATAAACTAAAAGTCTCGCATAAGTTTCCATTAATGATGCACTCAAGTTTTGCGTGGATTTTGCATTTGAAAACTTCATAATGTGAGTCACTATGTTATGGATTAAACTCATTTTTGTGTGGACTGTAAGTGAATCCAGTATCTGAACCGATAGCGGGGCAGTCTGATTATTGGAAGATGAGTTTCCTTGCATAGCGTCCACCAAAGCAGTCATGGGCCTAAATAGTTTTTCAATAAAAATACATTAGAATCAAAGACTACTCAACTATTAAAAACAGAATAAGTGAGCGATCAAATAATGAACATATAATATTTGACGAACTTGACGCACCTTGTAAATATGTCAGAGCTAGTGGAAAATGCATTAGCAAGCAATACTACCCTGAAATCATTAACGGTTAGTGCTGGCTGAGAATTATTCGGAACAGCAATACTTTGCAAGTATTCATATTGCATTTTTAACGCCGCTGGTAAAGGTCTGCAAAGGAACTGGTTTTCAGTTTGCGCTTTTCTTAAAAGATGAATCCATATACATGTAGCAGCCATTTGAGACACACAATATGATTTCGTTATATCCGGTACAGGAAGTGGATCCTTTTCAGGATAGAGTAAATCATATAGCCGAAGGACAGGAAGAAAATCTCCCAATGAGTTCTTTTGAATGCTACCAGAGATAAACTGCAGTAGAACCCACATTAAAAAGTCGCGGCCTTTGTACAGTCTCACTTCAGCTAATTTATTATGAAGAGCTAAAACAACATGAGGAAAACTGCATATTTGAAACAGAACGAAGAATATTATTTGGGTATACAAGTGTTGCCACATCCACACCACAGACGCTGAAACCTCATCGGACTGATCTTCGTTAGCTTTTGACATTTCAATTTCCGTTTTATGCATTGCGGCAAGAACAAGTTCTACGAGTCGATCTTCAAGTATTGTGCAACGAATATGGTTTAATAGTCGAAGAACTGCATTAAACTGGGGAAGTTGTGAAGGTGGAATTTTTTCCGGGAAGAGTGCAACTTTTTCGAAGCAAGTCTGAAATAGCCGTAATGTGATTAAACATAGAATTTTTATCATTTCAACAAATATATTGCTTTTAATTAAGACAACAGCATAGCATACCTTCATAATTTCACGGACACCTTTATAATCAACTCCTTGGATAATTCTTTTTATTAGGATGAAGCTATTAATCCAAAATTTTGAATTTTTGATTGTGAGTCGATCGCTTTCCAAAAGTGCTTCGCAGACCAATCTAAATTAACCACAAAAACAAAATGCGTTTCATTAAACAGAGTCAAACTATCCAAAAAAAACCTATTGGGTCTACTTTGATATTAAAACTAACCTTGCGGGAATATTAGGGGACGAAACGAGCTTTTCCAGTATTTTCATTAAAATTTCCACCACTTCATCATTATTTGTGGGTTGTCCGGTAATGGAAATTATATGCTTGATAGCGTGGTCAACCGATTCACCACTATGACTATCACTAAAAATTTTCAAAAGTTTTGTCTGGACTGCATTATATACTTCTTCCGCATAGTTGTCATCATGAACAATAAAAGCGTTGAAGGCAGCCTGAATACTACGAACCTCCTGGAATAAAAATTAAAATGACGTCAAATATTCATATTGAAGAATGAAGAAAAAGATTTTTTTGTTCTGAGTTATTCGTACCGTAAACTCTTTCATCACCGCCTTGACTTGATCCACCAGATCTGGTTGACAAGGATTAGGTGTGGGGGCAGAGATACTGGAAGGTGCCGGAGTCGCTACAGACGACGCCATCATAACCGAATAATCAGAAGGTGTTACTCAGTAATTACACACTTTAAGCTCAGAAGGTTCCCGATCATCCAGCACTTTAACTTTAACTAACTAACTAATTTCAACTTTAACAAAAACCACTTCAGTCATACCTATTCGCCCGACTTACTAGAAAATTACATACTCATTCATTATAATTCTTCTTCAAATATTTAAGCAGTAACAACATCGCGCGACATTTGTGAAACGAATGTGAATGCAATGTTGTTGACAGTCGAAAATCGAAATGTTCTCCAATCCAATTCCAAAACAAACAACAAATGAAACCGGCTGGCTTCCGGTTACCACTTTTTTGCATTGCATACTATACGCAATACGCATACGTTTTACACTTCACTTAAACTAGTATACTACACTATAGTCACTCTATACAGGCAGAGACAGCATGATGCTAAGCTTACAAATACCCCCCCCCCCTATTATGATCTTGGCTCGTTGTCCATTATGTATGTACGCGCATACTCTTGCTCATAGTGTAAGAAGAGGAGTGCATTACTGTACATTAATAACGCCTTGGGATGGGTGCGGGTGGAGAACTCACATGAACATGGCATGGATAGGGGTACATAAATTAAAACATAAAAATAAAACAGCTCTATCTCATTCATTTCATTTCATTAAAGCTAGGAAATGCCATTATACAATACACAATACATAATATTAATTGCTAATTATAAGATTTTCATTAAATAAATACATCTTTCAAGAGTTCAATTTGAAGAATCCGACATAAAAAAACAACACGAAGATTAATCGTGCTCGTGCATGTGTAGTTATTTCTGCACTTGTGTTGTCATTCATTCATTCGCAGTCTTCTCAATTTCCATTTCGTGCATATAATTATTGATTTATTCTGTTCAAATGAATGAATTGAATAGGAATTTTATGATAACGATAACAGGAAATCGATAAACGTAAAAATGAAACGACCTTTCAACGACTACAAAAACAATTAATTGTCAAAACAAATGGTGTTAAAGTTGCTCTTGATCGTTTGACTATTGACTAATCCGTGTACGAAGGAATTCAATCGGTAAGTATTTTTCAATAATTTTATTGTTTTACCAATTACAAAGGTTGGTTCTTGGTTTTTTCATAGTTTGTACTGGAGGAAAATCTCTTGTGAAAAGTGAAGAAGTTACTTGTATTTATATGTTTGACTTAAGCAAAAAATATTCAAAACAGCATATAAATCAAGTCAAGGGATCAGTTTTTTTATGAATGGACAAAACAGTTAACTCAAATTCACTGGCACTTTAAATACCATTCATGCTGTATTTAGTATTGTGCGTATCAATTATTTACAGGACCGTGATTTTTATTCCTCTTGTTTAAAAATCCACAGGGCTGATAAAACGACTGCACTGGTTGACAAAAAATAAGATTATCTCTTCACTGTAAAGTGTATTGGAGGAAGCTACGCTTAATTCTTCTTTTTTTCTTCATTCTTCGAAGAGTTATTTTTCAATTTTCATCAATTCTCATCATACACATCGTCATTCATCATTTATAAAAAGACGAATGAATTCGTTAATCTAATAAAACTTTAATTGGTTCTTTGTGAAGAAAACTTGATGGCATTGCGACAAAATATTTATTCGCATCAGTGTCAGTCGGACCAAATGGTTTATGCTGTGCCACTAGAGAAGTTCTACAATACTTTTTAGTGAGAAGTGAAGTGAATTTTTAGAATAAGACCGTTAAGATATCACTTTACGTATGTATGGTTTGAAATAATTCTGTGGTTTTATGATTCTGCATTTTATATTAGCAATTTTATATACCAATTGATGGTTGCCAAATTTAATGACTTGAAGTTATTAAAATTCCAAACAAAATAGACGTGAACTAGGAATTAACTTTAATTAATGCCTTCTCTTACAATGCTATCACAAATCAGACTTCAAACAGATAGAATGTATCATGATATAAATAACATTTTTAACAAATCAAACATACTTAAATCATCTCAAAACGACATTTTTTGTAGCAAGCAATCGCTAAGCTGATATTAATTGAAATCAATCTACATTCAGCCTGGGATTTCTTTAAGCGATAGAAAATACCAAGAAATCACAACGGAAAAAAACTGTATAATAGATAATATTTTCGATTTTAAGTGTTCATTTATAGAACGCGTTTGGATTCCTACTTTTAATCAACTTGTAATTTTTTAAATATTTTGGTCGCATACTAAATCAGTTACTATCACAAATCAGACTTCAAACAGATAGAATGTATCATGATATAAATAACATTTTTAACAAATCAAACATCCTTGAATCATCTCAGAACCACATTTTTTCTAGCAAGCAATCGCTAAGCTGATATTAATTGAAATCAATCTACATTCAGCCGGGAATTTCTTTAGGCGATAGAAAATACCAAGAAATCACAACGGAAAAAAACTGTATAATAGATATTATTTTCGATTTTAAGTGTTCATTTATAGAACGCGTTTGGATTCCTACTTTTAATCAACTTGTAATTTTTTAAATATTTTGGTCGCATACTAAATCAGTTCTGTGCGCATAACCTTCAAAATCTAGAAATTAATAAGAAAACGAAACCCAGGCAGAGTCGAATTAAACAATTCTAATCTAACGGCCCACAGAAAGCTAAAGCGAAAGACTTAAAATGGCGGCGAGTTTATCAACTGACATAATACTCCCCAATGCACCACCAAACTTATTGCTACCAAAACATGCTGGATTTCTCGCCAAATACGGGACAGCTAAAGATGATTATGTAAGTTGTAATAATTGCTTCATTTATATGATTTATATTAGAAATATATTAATTATTTCTTTCAATTTCATAATTTGTGTTTTCAAATGTTTAAATTTTTGAAATGAATAGGAGTATTGTATGACCGAATTTTTGAGAATGTCGGGGATGTATTGGGGGCTAACAGCTCTACAACTAATGGATCGATTAGACTCTGTTCCAAAAGAAGATGTTGTGGCTTTTGTGCAAGACTGCTTTCATGAAGGAGCAGGAGGTTTTTCACCTGCAAAGGATCATGATCCACATTTACTTTACACCTTGAGCGCAATTCAGATTTTGGCGATGTACGGTTAAAATGATTTATTTATGATTATGACAAATGAAACTCGCGACCGAGTCTTTACCGATGTTCCCTTTGCTAGTAAAATATACTAATGACCTTTTTGTATTTAGGTACAATGAATTTGAAGCGGTAGATTGCTCCAAAGTTGTTGAATTTGTCCAATCTCTTCAACAGCCAGACGGATCATTCTTCGGGGATAAATATGGAGAAGTTGATATTCGATTCTCATTTTGTGCTGTTGCAACTTTGTCGTTACTGGTACGCACTTTACCTTTGCATTTTTAAAGTCACCGCAACGAAACATTTATTGGAGGGGTTAAATTAAATTGATTTATTGACAAAAATGCTTTTTGAACATGTTTTCATTAGAAAAAGTTGGATGTGATTGACACCCGTAAGGCGGCTGATTTCATACTTTCATGTCAAAATTTTGATGGTGGCTTCGGCTCCAAACCTGGGTCTGAATCTCATGCTGGATTGATTTATTGCGCAGTTGGAACTCTCTCTATCCTCAGTAATTTGGAAATTTAAACTTAGAAAAGAAAATAATATGCAGGCTAATGAGGAGGAGTTGTACATTAGTCCCACTAATCACAACGTTTGAAACTTTCAGAGGAAATAGATCGAATAGACGGGGATGCTTTGGGATGGTGGCTTTGTGAGCGGCAACTAAAATCTGGAGGCTTCAATGGTCGACCGGAAAAACTTCCCGATGTTTGTTACTCTTGGTAAGCTAATAGATTGCAGATTGTATTTCATATTTTAAGTGCGTGGAATTGTGTGTGCGCCACTTGAGTGGAATAAAGCCTTTACCTAAAGTGGAATAAATATCTTGGTGTAGGTGGGTGTTAGCATCACTTACCATTTTGGGACGTGGAGATTGGATTGATCAAAAAGCTTTGATCAAATTTATTTTATCGTGCCAAGACGTGAAAACTGGAGGCTTTGCAGATCGACCTGGAGACGTGGCCGATCCTTTTCATACTTTGTTTGGTCTGGGAGCACTTTCGATTCTAGGCTATCAAGATGAAAAAACTGTGAAATTAAAGAAAATCAATCCTGTATTTTGTATGAGCCAGGAGGTTATTGATAATTTGGGTATTGAAGTCCAGATCTTGCCGGGAGGTGGGGCTTGTTAGTCATGCTTTACCCTAAGCTTTTGTACTATCGCCGCATTTTTGTATCTTCTACTGTAAACATCAAATGTCATTGTTAGTGTAAAAAACCACTGTGTCCAAAAAAAAAACGCCATGACCAAACAAACGATGCATGGAGCAATTTTGCACCCAAGAACATCACAAGTAATGCAGTCATACAATATTTCTCGAAATTTTACGCGTTTGTCGTTCATTAAAGATGCGCAGTTTCTCTGCTTTTTCCGAACTAAAATAAAATGAATCATGGACTGAAGAACAAATAATTACATTTATAATTCCGTTTGACTTTGATTTGTTGAAAATTATTTCGTGTATTTCAAATTATCCACTTTTATGACAAACAGTTAACAGTTCAATGAGCTAGAATAAGATCTCGAGATTTTTATATTGATAAATAGCTGATAGAAAACATTAAGTTGTAAATACTGGATTTAACTGTTTACGAGAGAAGTGTTAATTAATTTTTAGATACAATTATGGCGGCTTCAAAACACTTTATAGAATAATGAATAATATTGAAGTGGTAGAGATAGCACTAGGGCAAAGAATGTGTACGTGTCAAATGTTGCACTTGCTGAACTTTTAGACCTAGCGCGCTATTATAGTCATAATTAATGTTTACTTCTTTTACACATAAAAAATATTGAATAACAGCTACTATTAATCTAAAGTCTACAACAAATACTAAAAAATGGATTGGATAGTGGAGTTGAGTGTGCGAAGTTAACGTGTAAACAATTCAAATTAGAATAACCTTTCTTGTTTATATAGGCCCAGTTTTTTTTTGACAAAATAAATTATAATTAGTAATATTTAATTTAAACTTTTACAAAAATCACGCACTCAATCGCTCATTTTTACAAATACTCTGTTGTGCTCCATTTCATACTTTTCTAAGCAAGGAAATATGAATTTTCATACATATAATATAAAGTTTGTTACGATGTTATACATGTTTTAAGCTGTGCTTCACTTTTTTTTGTGCCAGCAAATACAAATTTTTAATGTTATAAAATTTATGATTTTTGTTGTTATAAAATGTAAGAGAGATGGTTCATCAAATAAATAAATGATTATTACGTATTACCACAAATATTTCTAAACATCTACATTATAGCGGGAATGTTAATAACTCAATGACTAACCGTCAGAAATGGCATAAAATTGACTGGGATATGACTATTAGTATCTTAAAATCTCGGCTTAGTGTTGACAATTCAATAATAGTTTGAGTGAAAAACGTTTTATAACATTGTTCTCAATCAACAATGTCGTTTCTCAATTTATGGACGACAAACGCTTGACATTCTCGCTTTTTTTCGTTTGATCACTCAATCTTTAGCGATTCAAAACTCTTTCAGAATCGGTATATATGCATTGAGAATTGCATGATATGTAAATATTATTAGAGACAATAATTAATGCTGTCAACTAAATAAATATATGGAGGGATACATCAAACACGTGCGATTTCCTCTGTCGAGGATTTTTCCATATGAAAATGCTTAATTAATGCTTGATCACACACTTTAAACTTAAACTATATAGCAGTTGGGAAGAGTAGAATAAACATTAAATTCGTGTTTGCTACAACGTGAGATTAAAACCAAAAGCAATTCAATAATTTAATTTTGCGCGAAGTGTCAAGACATGGGAAAGTTATTCGTATTCTGAACAAAATGAGCACTTCATATATTCGGTCTAATCGAATTTTGTCCAGGAAGCACCAACGGAGGTTCTGCCACTTTTTCCATTTTGTTTGGAGTTTACAGGACTGACATGTAGGTTTGCACTAGCTCCAAAATGTTCGCTATTGCCTGAGTCGGAGACATCAAAATTGCTATTATTTTCTGAAGGTTCAATCTCATCGCTTCCACCACTAAGATTCATCTGTGCAAAATAGTCAGTTAGCCCGTATTCATTTAGCAGCTCTGCGTCAGTCTTATCATTTTCTTCAAAAACATTATTATCAGCTAACAGATCGTATAACGGATTTTCGAGAGTTAAACCTAAGCCTAAACCGTCCGGTGTGTCGAGATCAATTAGATTCTCTTCCGATTTACTTAATCTAGGTTGAACCTGTATTCCATTTAAATTTGGTGTAATGTCGTTCATTTTGGAAGCGGATGATGATGTGGAAAGCACCAAGTTGTCGTCCGAACACCTTAGCAAGTGAGAGCTAGTGGCCGATAGAGTGTTTTTCCCGTCTTCGATAACTGATTTAGTGTCTAAACCGAGATGATTTGTGGATTGTCCATGACGTCTGTACGATTTCGTTGCTGGACTGTGCCCATAATCTACTACAGCGCTCGCTCGCTGAGGGTTGGATACGTGGAATTTAGAACGAATGTCTGAATACGCTACATGACTTTTCTGCTTTACGCTTTTCCCACTTTCTTTTATCTGTTTTCAAAATTTAAAAAATTATCACAAGCTATTTTGCAAAGGAATTATTGTACCTGATAAAATGCAAAAACGTACGGAACGAACTGCAGATTTCAATGCAGAATTCTGCTTCACGGATTCTATCAAGCTTTCACTTTCCCTTTTTACACTCATTATCACAGCTTTACCGGCTTTTTTGATTGCAGTTCTAGACAATAAAAATATTTTGTAAGCAAGCGTTTAGAGGATTTTGAAAAATCAAAGGCACGATTAACTTATTAATATTATTTTTTTTACCTATTTTGATTCTTTCCTAAACCTCCAAGAACACGCAAGCCGTTCCTTCCATTGGCTCTCGAAGAACGCCAAGCCAGTGATTCCAACTCAAACTCATCTGACTCACAGGAACCGGATCTAATTTTTTCTAGTCTTTCATCCATAAACTGCTGAAATATTTGTAACTTCAATAATTTGTTTTCAATGTAATCTCGGTGTGAGGGATGAGCAAATTGAACAAACCTGGAAAGACACATGGCATAGAAAAATGTTAACTAATGACAATTTTTAATTTACGTTCTAAAAATGTTTTTGAAAAGCTCACAGCTTACATGTCAGTGTCAAAGGACTCGCCGTCGTTTCTGACGGAATCCTGGTAGTGGCCCATAAGCTGAGCTAAGGCTCTCAAAAAAGCTCGTGCTAATCCATCCCCTAACACACGTTCTCCAGTCAAATTCTTTCTAAGCAAATACACTACATCCTCCGGCATCGAATCTAGATCCTCAGGAAATGGTGTCGTGACGGTATCAGAATCTGCATCTACTCTTACAATTTGTCCCAGAGACTCAGGAGGAATTCGATCCCAGACAGGTAAGGGAACTCCGATCAAGAAAGGCATTGGGGCAGAGAGGTAATCTTGCAGTTGAAGGGACAGAACAGGAATATATATATGCTGCCAAGACATGGGGTAAAGAAACAGGTTGCATGCCACGACGATGGACGACAGTCGAGATATTTTCTTTGAAGTTACTACTACACGTCTTTCTGACAGGAGGGCAGCAAATAATGTCAACATGGATTCTGTCGTAAGGGCATTGTAAAATTCACTCACATTTCTCTGAAACAAAAAAAAACAGATTCAGAATAAATATTTCTAAAAATAATGTAGGAAATTAGTTCAAACGAATTATTATATCTGAGAATAATTTAGAAATTACGTTTTCTGGTATAGACGGAAGTGATAGATCGCTTGGACAAGGGCATATAAACGGTTTGGAATGCGTAGGAACGTATAAACATGTTCCAGCTTCTGGTACAGCAGTTGTGTACAATCTTTCTAAAAATGAAGATAATTTGGTAGTATCATCCAATTCTGCCAAGAAATTAAGGGCTCTGTAAAAAATCTCCTGCCATGGTAGAAACGTCAGGAAAAGAACGCAAGATTTTGATCCATTTGGATGTCTACAGTAGCCAAATGTCCATTTTGAGTCCTCGTTCGTCAAGACAAATGTAAAGAGCTCTACGGTCTCGCTAGAAAATTTTAAAAAAATAAATGTTTCATACAAGGTCATCGGCCTTTAAGTGATGAAAGTGATCTCTGAGAGACGGAGTGGGTACTGTACCTTAGCGTTGGACATGGAAAAGCAAATTGTGCTGCAGTTTTTAACACGTCTGCTTGCTTGAAGTTGGCAGGATACACACTTTTGATAACAGGAGTGCATCCACTGGCGTCACTGGGCGTACGAGTCAATGGCGAATGTTTCTGTCCATTTGAGATTGCCCAAGGAGCCTCAATAATCATATAGCATTCGAACAGTCTTTTGATTGATTTTCTGCTCCTACAAAATTTTTTAGAATTTGTTCATTTGATTCTTGTTCAGAAAAAATTAACTCGGATGAAAAATTGTATCCGTACCTTATTCTAGAGCCCATTTTGGCAAAGCTGGTGGGATTGTTTGGAATATAGCATTCGAACAGTCTTTTGATTGATTTTCTGCTCCTACAAAATTTTTCAGAATTAGTTCATTTGATTCTTGTTCAGAGAAAATTTAACACAAATAAAAAATTGTGTTCGTACCTTATTCTAGAGCCCATTTTGGCAAAGATGGTGGGATTGTTTGGAACTCTAAAACGGGATTGACGCAATTCGCGCAATGGGGATAATTTTGTTCTTTGTTTTATGCCATTATGATCTAAAATGTAAAATAAAATTAATATTATAAACATATTTCAATTTTGCACAATATATTAGTCCCTATTTATTGTTTGATAATAGATTAATAGCGTAAAAAATATTACAATACATATATCTAGCTGATTTTACTAAGGTGAAGATGGAGCAATTACAAATTGAATGACTCATTGTTCTCTGAATACTGCATAGGATTAGGGGCTTATTTGAACTGCTACATTCGTGAGGTTTGACGTGACATCGACTATTAGTATATGTATACAAAAATAGGAAAGGAATTCGACCGAACGGTAAATGTAGAACCGTAAAAGGAAAATTTAATGTCAATTTTTTCTGCCATAAAAACACATTCCATTGAAGTCTGCACATTCCGTATCAATTCCTGTCATATAATCATTTTTATGAATAAAAAATGTCCTCAGTATTCAAAGATCTAAGTCAAATGATATTATCATGGGGGTATGATAATCTATACCAAAAATCTTCAAATTAAATTTTTTTTGAGTAGGAAAAAACTAGATGAACGAAAGGCGTGGGCGTACACAAAAACGTTCGACAAATAATTAAAGCCAGGTATACTTAAACTATAATTGCAACAGTTTTGAATCCTATTGATTCCTTTTCTGCAAAACTTACCAGTTCGATGCAAGACATGATTATTTAATTTTTATTTTAAAAAAACTGAACACTTTGGCAATTTCTGTAGCACTCTTACAAATCTCACTTATAACCAATTACACATTTTATGTCTTTGGTGCAAAAGCAATTTGGTTTTTCTTAGGGAGAAAGAGATCGAATATTCATGCATATCTTCCGAAGGGTAATGGTGAAACAAAAACTAGGACATGGAGTTATGCACAACTGACAATTAAAATTGCTAATACTACTATTATTAGATATACAGTAATGCATAACAATATAATTAATAATTTTAGCCACTAAAGGTCAGGATAAGGTATTTCCCTTCATTTTATGTAGGGGTTAGTCTCATCTAAACAATTGCATTTTTGCGCATGTAATGTCAAAGTAGATTTCTCAAATAACACATAATGTTTCTGAGTTTGGCAATAATAAGTAAGGAGCTCTACATAAAACAATTTTCTTGGTAATGGATATTGTTGGTATTTGTGTTTTAACTGTGTTGTGTTGCGGTTTTACGCAACGTAAGAACAAGTGAAGGAATTAATTAAAGGAATGAACTTTTTTTTAATACACCCACTAACTTTCCTATAATACTCTTCTGATGCTGATCTTGTTCAGCAAAATGTGTTGTTTCATTCCTAAAGGCGATGATGATGCTGTTGCTGATGTAAGCATACATGAATGACTATGACATGCCACATCTACATCTTCATGCATTGCACTCGCATAAAAGTCTCTTCAGTCTCGTGTGACCATATTTGATATTTGTTCATTTTGTCGCTTTGTGCACCCATTAAGATTTACGAAGCACATAGGGATAGGATCATTTATTACTATGAATCTATGCCTTATTATGATGATGAATGAATGAAATCCTAATTATAGAAGTCTACCCTTTGCTTCGGTAAAGCATGTGCTTATTATTATGATATTTCTGATAAGCAAGAGCAGAGCTTCCTCTTCTGATTCGCCCATTTTCACCATATGGCCAAATAGGAGAACAGCTTTAAATAAAATACCGATTCTGTAATTCACCTGAAATACACACAAGTCAAACTACTACACAACACATGAACATTTTCTGCAACAATATTGGTATTATTATTATTATGATCGTGAAATGAACAAGACAAAATCTATGAAGTATCAGTCAAGTCAGCATCAACTTGCACCTTTATAGTGAATAAGACAAATACAGAGGCTTACTCGTTTTTTCTGTTTTCGCTTGTAAAAACAGTTACACAGACAAACATTACTGGGGTTCAGCAGCCGATGATCGTGAAAGAACAGTCAGTGAAACAGGTGCATATTCTGCCAATCCGTCCTTTTCATGCCATATTTAATTTTTTTTATTATTCTGTGAATTTTGTGTGCACTGCACTGTAAAGAAAAAGAACCGATCAAGTTGACACATGTGCCTATAAGTCTATCTATGTATTAAAGTCATTTTATTAGCTAGCACTTGTTTACTGCTTAGATTCACGGCATTTGAAAAAGAGAATTTAATGCCCTCAGGAAATTTACACACGAGACCCCTGTGTTTTTGTTTACCTTGCCTATAACTGCTGTGCGGGAAGTTTTGCAAACTGCGATTATTCTCATGCAGATTGCTTACTAAATCTAATCAGCTCGTCGTGATATCAAAACTCAATAATCAGCTGCATTTTCCCGCGAAAGGTAAGGGCCAGTTATTGGTTTTTCGCAGAAAATCTTACTTTAATGTATCGCTTCAAAAATATTCGATTTGAGAAAGCCGATTTTAATTTGAAACGCACTTTATATCCTTTGTCATTAGTTAAACTACGATTTTTACTTACATTAGGTATAGGGATGCAAATGTAATTGAATGTGAGGATGTGTGATCATGGACCATTATCCGGGACTTTTATGATGATTGCATACCAATAGCTATAAATAACTTTGCACATAAATTAAAAAGTCGCAAGAATTAGTTTTATGTAAAACGAAAATATCAACAGGTTATCAAAAATTATAATTTTACTGAAAGACTTTGAATATACGAGTTCTGTGGAAATAAGAGAGAATTTAATGCTCTTTGATTTTGTTCAGTTGTCTGTTCTTTTCTAGCTTTCTCCTCTGGCTACATATGAATATACTTCAATAGTCTTAATCCTGGAACCGTTAACGGTTGGGCTTACTAACGTAATAGATTGAATATTAATGAGCGTACTTGAATCGCATCATTCGATTATGTCTTTTAGCGGCGCCCAGCACAGCGGCTAAGCACAAAATGCGGAGGCTTCATGAACAATCCAGTCTGTATCTTCTTTTTTTGGTGCTAAAAGTATGAAATAAAAATAAAAATTCGGACTAAAAGCTGGACTGGGCTAATATGAGCTTTTGAATGTTTCGTTGGGGCAGATTGAGATGAGATGGTTCAAGTTCCACACAGATGTCAAAATGTCACCTTACCACGTCTGTACTGTACTAGATAATGATTTGAAGCTCAATTGTATTTTTTACTTCCTGCTTTCAATCCTAACCCAAGACCTCTTCATGTATGGACTAAAAGTAATTTGAAACCTATTCAAAAGATAACTGCATAACTATCTAAGTATGTATTTACTTAAATATCTGAACAGTTGAAAACAACCGAACACAGAAAACTCCAACTTTGACACTATCTAAAAGGAGACCGAGACCATGAATGGTACTAGTAAACAAGGCACAACTGCATATCATCATAATAAATATTCTTCTTGACGTTGTAAGATTTATTTGCTAAATGCAAACATCCGAGATCCGACAGACTTAACCAGATAAGCCTTGCCTGTTGTATTGTTGTACATGACATAATTTTACAGCATTCATTCATTTTCTCACAATATAAATGTTTGCAGGCTTCCATTAGGAAATCAAATGGATGAATCGTATCAAAAGCAGGTGTCAGCGGTGAAATTTGAAATTTTGCTGCGGAACTGTTGACTAATTACAAAAATTTAACTCATTTAATTTATTCATGTAGCAAGTCATGGTGGCATAACTTATTCCGCTTTTAGTCTGAAGTACATACTTGTGCTCGATTTCGAATGCATTCGCAAACTTTAAGTACATGTTCATAATACGAAGCGGAACTCAAAGTTTTACGAACTCTGAAATGAATGACAGTAGTGACTGGAAGGCATTTTACTAAATGTTAACTTTACAAAAGATCAAAAGCTGTGTTCCACTCAACGAGCTCAAAAACAAAAACTGGTTTCATATTTCTTATTCTTTAAGACAACTTTCCAGTACTAAAGCTGTTTTTGTATTGTAAAAGATGTAGATGTCCATGCATTTACAATGAACAATTCATGTTGTACTTTCTCATCCGTTCTGCTGTTCAAACTTGATTTTTAAAACATTTACAACATCCGGTAGATTTTCTATTCTTCTCCAGTGCAAACTAATCCAGCTTTACTTTGTGTATTGGTCTGGAAAGGTCAGTTAACTGACTTTGAAGAGTATGGGGTTCAAAATACCAATTGTATTGGGTGCATGGAATTTAAAACTGCCTTCTTAAGTGTGTTAAAACGCTGCACTCTTAAAGTATTATTCAGTAAGTCAAATAATAAAATCGTGTTCCTCTTATTTAAAATACTTTAAAAGTCTTGCATTTTCTTGATTTTCTACTGTATGCATCATATAATATACATCAATCAAATAAACAGTGTAGCCAGTCAACCCATTTTGTAATTTTATTATTAGTTTTTTGTACGTTAGCATGTAGCTTAAAAAATATTTGCTCGATCATCTTACATGCCACTCACCATGCTGGATTACTATTATCTTGATTCTTGATCACTTTTGATACGATTTTGATACATATTATTTTGTTTCTTCATTCGCCAGTCTTGTGTTTGAATGCAAGCTGGAAGGAGGTCTTTGTTCACCATAATATCAATGCTATTTGGTTTAGAAAGAAGATACAATAAAAGAAGCTACATTTGCAGTGCCATTATCTAGGTACGCTCGTTTAAGTTTTATGAGGTGGTGTGTTTTATTTCTTTGTATTTTATTTTATTTTGGAGTCAGTTTTCAGTGTAAATATCTGACTCTCGTGGAAGCAGAGGTTAAGAAAATCAGATAAAGTGACAGTATTTCTCAATTGAGCTTGAGAATTTTTTAAAAATTAAACTAATTGTAAGATTTCGCATTCCAACCTTGTGCACTTAATACCTAATGAAATAATTCATTTGGGCAGGGCCCTTATACCAATCTTGGAAGCATAATTTCATTTTGGTGTCGAATATTATTACTCATGCTTAATTTTATGTATCCTATTCAATTTCAGTTCTTAATCCTAATGCATTATGCAACACATCACATCGTAGTGAAGTAGGCATTGTCACAACAAAACAAATCAGATCACTTCAAGGTCAAAAATACTAGCTTTTAAATATAAGTGTTAAGTGTTAGCTTTGATGTACGCAATTAGGTAGACGTAATTGTGAAGGATGAAATGCATGGTAAACTAATGTAGGATGGATCATAAATACATTGCATTATTGTCTGCTAGTGAAGTCTACAGTTGAGCATTTAAGCGTTTGATTAGGATGTCCAAAAACGTAGTGTTAGGTTATAGTGTGCACTAGAAATTAAGAGTGCACAGAGGAAGTATCAATGAAGTCCTGTCATGCAGAAATGTGTTCGTGAATGTCCCCTTCAAAAGCTAGTCAGTCGTAGAAGAACAAGAGACTATGAAAGTAAAATACGTTAACGCTTTTCGCAGCAACAATGCACAACAAAAAAATATTTTTTGTAAGCTATGTTGAATATTTTAACAATAAAAAACTATTATGTACTGCAACTGCATGAATTTGATTTTTAGAACATTGATGATTGGAATGGAATCTTGGTTAATTTTTACATGTTGTAGATCTTGGGTCTATCTGCATCTGCATTCATGTAGATCTTATGCATAATATGCTTGAAATGTTTGATTCATTCAATCAAATTGATATGGCGCAGTTGCAGTATTTGTTGGAAAATCCAAAAGCAGACCAGATAAAAAAATTGTCTTCTACGTGTTCTTCAAGCAATTTCACTTTTCGATTTCGAACAGTGTTTTGTCTTGATTTATGCACGACCTCACGAATTGAAGTTGTTATTTTGGTGAAACGCAGGTGTGTTATTCGGTTCTTTTTCTTGTTTTTTTGTTGCATAATAAATTAAGAAGTTTAAATCGGGCACTGGTAAGTAAGTTGGTATATTTTGCAAGGCGGTACTTTGTATTGTATTTACATCATCCATCAGTATTTTTTTAGTTCAGCCAGCATGATGCGTTTGTGCTTATCAATTTTTCATATCCAGTCTTTTCCATAGATGGCTATGAATGAGTCGTAAAGGTAATGATATCATTTGTGTCAAGCAAAATGGAAATCATTGCATATCAGTTTAGCAAAAG
>JAHZMX010004636.1:0-11384 GCA_027743895.1 Seira musarum
GTAACTAAAGGTTCATAATGTAAAAATGAATCCATCTGGATTCTTAAGACGTCCTTTGAAAATTGCATATTTTGCTCCTCCTCATATTTTTGTGACGCACCTTAAGTACTTACACCTCGCCTCGCCTTGCAGTCTAGGAAAAAAAATAATTCCATTTTTTTTTCTTCTCTTCGGCTTCCATCGATGCTTCATTGAATCATAAAAGGACTATCCGTATTTCGTAAGGCATTTAAAAGAATATTTTTTTTACGAAACATAAGTATTTACGTATTTGGTGACTTGTGTTGTAGCTGTTGGGAAGTTTAGGAGTTGAGGAGAAGACGTGTCATAATATTATTGAAAAAAAAAAATGTAAAAGAGCTTAAGAACAGCGTCAGTCGAATTTGGATATAACGGTGTTGATTAAAAAGATACAATTTTAAATTTTTCTCTTTTCGAGGTTTTTTACATTTTGTCGACGAAATTTAGTACTGCTTATGATTTGGGAATTAATCCCCCTACAGGTGATTTGAATGTTGTGGAAATAAGTCATTGATGTTCGTGATTTAATCCGCGAACTAATTTTTATTTCATCCTATTTACCCATAATGTCTTACTACTTTCGTCCAGAATATATATCTCAATTTAGGAATTTATTTAAATTCTTCCTTTACGGTTAGATCTAACAAGAGAACATTTCCAAGTGTCCACAATATTCGCATACACCAGCCATACTGTCTAGTTCAGCTGGTTTAGCTCGTTACGATCCAGTTTTGTAAAAGTTGGAGATATTTTGCGATGATTTTTAATTTTCATTTTATGAAAAAAAATTTTGAATATGAATGAGGGGTCGACGATCGCTATCCGAATTTCGTAGAACATGTTGAAATAACATTATGCGGGGTTAGAAAAACGGAAACGAACATCTACTTATGATCTGAAAATGATTTTTTCTGGTTACGAATAAGCTTTCTCTGCAGAAACATGAGAGTAATTTTTAATTTTAATTGTTTTATCAAATTCTTCCATTATTTTGGGTGAGGATAAACATCTTTACTCAAATTCGATGTTATCCTCCAATTCTGACATACGTCAAAGGCGAGAGAGGGTTTGTTGCAACCCACTACCGAAAGGAGGAATTATCTAACGCTTCGGATTCCGCATGGAGGTGTCAATATTCATTCGGTGTTGTATACTCCTATGCATTGTAAGTACACTATTTTGGTTGCAAAAATTTAAAATCACCTTAATGTTTCTGCAGAGAAACCAAAGCAGATTCGTAATCAGAAAAAAATGCTGATCAAGACGGTATGACTGGTATATGCGGGGGGCACCTCGGGCGGTTCCCTTGTTAGAAATGTTCCCTTGTAAGTCTATTATATCTGCGGCTGCTATATCGAGTTTATAAAAGAACTCACATTTCCAAGGATTTTTTTCTTAATTCCGAAGCCGTGAAAAATTCCACCTGATACGATATTGATGTAAAATGTCAAGCACAATTAGAATTAAATATTTGTAAGTCTAAAAATATAATTCACGCCTGCTTACTTTCTCAACCGAACATTGATCCTCTCTCCTTCTCACCTTGAAAGAGTAAATAAATACGTAGATCAGATCCTAACATAACGGAAGAGATGAGTAGTGATCACTGTAAAAGTCGAATGTTATTCAAAGTTAAAGCTTTGATACAGCTTATCCATGCAAAAATGTTACAGTATTACAGATACGCTAACGCTACACTTTAATTCCCGAGGGGAAGTTGAAGCAGAGATGAAAATCTGGGTAAACGTGGACTTATTTCCGAGCAATGGCATTTATAACAGATTTGGCGCAAAAAAATCAGGTTTAATTCGAAGCCAAGTCAATTTCTCTAAAACCCATTCCAATTTCAATCCGGTTAAATAGGTACGTGTGCAACCTTCGGTCAAAATAGTAATCTTGAAAATGATTAAAGTAAACACTTTTAAGCCCTGTTTGCCTTTGGGATAGTGTATCATCATTTCATCTACTCAGAACATGTCACCTTTTTCCAAGAATAAATCAAGTCTTCATGTGATCATGGTTCATGATCACTATCCCCTGCTTTCAATCTTTCAATAATTACTCGAGGGCAATCGCAGGATTTGTCAAATGTCAGAATATTATGAAAACAATGGAATATAAAATTTTCTTGTTTATTTTGGTGTATGGCGTCATTGTCGTCTCCCGTTTTTAAAGACCCTGTAGCTATTTCACACCTGTTTTTTTGTAAAAAAAAGGATTCAGACACAAATAAAGCTCATGATGAATGTAAAATATTTTGTAGCTAATTCTCACGCTGCTGTGTTGGTAGCCAAACAACGTTGTGAGCGGCGAATAAATAATTATAAATTTTGCACATCTTAAAATAAATAAAAAGAAATCAATTAAAAAACATTTCTAAAAATCGCGGTGATTAGGCTACGTTTGTATTAATTGAATATGGTGTCGTGATCAAGTTTGGAATTCAAAAATCTAAAAAGTCCAGTTGAAACAAATTACTGTAACAGCGCCAAAACGGATCTGCTTACGAATGTAATACTCCGCTTCATTGAGAACTTAAAGGTCGACATTTTATGTTATGAAGTAAGTAGTTTATTCTAATAAATGCGAATAAATTTTAATTTCATTACTTTTTCTTAAAATGCTGCTTCTTCAAGGCCATGGAAAAATTAAATCATGAACTCTTAAATGCAAACTCTTCGGGAAAGAAAAATTCCAAAACCGTTACTACAATTTAAAATTTACCAGAAGTAAAGTTCATGAAAATTCATTGTATTCTGTATTTGGAGCTCAACTAAATGGATTCAACAAAATCTCAATGACAATTCACAATACATAATACTTTGACATGGAAGGCGGGTACAGTTCTGATTTCTTTTTAAAGAAAAATTACATGAAAATCAAATCAACCATGGACTGGACACGCATCGTCACATAAGTGACATGACTGTGACATTTGACGCTTTTCTTGTTCCATTTGTTGTATGTACTTATGTCAATTTTCTTTCCTTGTCGGAATCCGTATCAATATCAATTGTAATTGTAAATGTTTTGGAGGTGCGGACAACTCTAATTTAAAGTGGCAAAACCAAAAGACTTTTATACTTTACCTACATGTGTTCTACCCAACTTTATTTTCTTTTGAGATGGATGCGGCAAGCGGTAAGTTCTTTTGCCACCACGAGTATCCGACAAGCTGTCAAAGGGACCGCCTGGTTAATCCTAAAATGTGACAATTACAATGACAACAACAAATGTTTTCTATCACAATCACGCCTTTTAACCCTTTTAAACATTTTTTTCTTCTTAATTTGGAATCATGGACGGACATGATAACAAAGGTTTGTGAAATCTATACCTTTTTTTCTATGTTAATCTTTTCCTAGAAAATAAAAATGGCAATGGCTAACTGACTATGTATGTAAGTATGTGTGGTTGTATTCATATCATGTTTCGGCATGCATTTTGTGTTTATTTGTCATTTTTACTTTACAAGTTTAACTGATTTTGATTGTGAGAAGAGTAACCCAGTAAATAAATTTGCTGTGGTTGAATTTGGGAGTTTAAAAATCCTGTACCTCTAGAGCTTCTAGAGCGTAGCGAATGTGGAGAATTGTATTTTGGACAAGGGAACCATTCACTCTGTTATGTTATGTCAAACTTGCGTCAAAAAAGTTCCTTTTACCACTTTTACTTCGTCTGTTCCGTGTTTGATGACAATGTCTGGGATAAACCGAAACCGTAAAAAAAATTTAAGAAAATAAAAAAATCACGGGTTTGCGCTATAAATATTACCAGTTTTTAAGCAAGGAAATAATCTTGAGTGTCAATGTAAAATAAAATGGACATTGCGTTATTTATTTATTTATTTATTATAATTATTGTATTTTTTATTTTTTTTACTTTCCTAATATTTAGTAATTGAAGTTTAACGCCCTAACGCAGGTTTTGCAAATTGAGATGGTCTCGGTGTCATACGAATCAAATCAACGCCAATAAAGTCAGAATATTTTACAAAATAGAAGGATTTCAATTGACTTGTATTGTCGGGTCGGGACATAAAGAGTTGGCCTCCACAAACTTAATTCGATCACAAGCGCACAAATTCATCGATAGCAGATAATACCCACCACCAACAGATAAGACGTATAAATAATTTACTTGTCGACAATAAAATAGAACTATTCGGATTCTTTCAATAAATTAAAATTTTACTCACAATATTAGTGCTTCCTTCTTGTTCCAATTAATATTAATCATCAGCAGAGCGACCTGTGCCGAAAACCAGGAATTCCAATTTCAACTAACGTATTACCTAATAGGTCGTTCCCTTGTGCCTAATGTGAAGGGAAAACATGTTGTTGCTGCACTGTATTGTACAGTACTGCTCCCAACTGCAGCAGCAGAGGTACATGTTTTTCGTTGCGAGGAAAAGTTCGCAGCATTCATACGGCTTGGGAATACGAATACATATTTTTTTTCATTGTGAAATAAAAACTAAATCAATGATGCATAAAAACAGAGCTTTCAGAGATTTAACATTTTCACATTTCATCATTTGTACTTAGTTTGTTGAGTTGAGGAAAAGGAGATGATTGCTTTGGTCGATTTGTAAATGTAAATGAAAATGATGCTTTTGTCCTCTCCCATTTTTTTCCGGGCGATTGCCTCACACCTCGGGAGGTCGAATAAATAATGCTCTTTAATAACTCATGTAATCGTTGGGTTGGAATTGGTAAATCTTTTTTTTCAACTGAATTCAATTCAATTGAAAAAAATATCTTGTGAATTGAATTGAATGTTTTCATTTTTTAAATTTCATAATTCGTGGGAGAGGATTACAATTTTTTTCAGAAATCAATTGAATTCAATACGTCCGTGTGTGTGGGCTTGGAATTATGAGGAGAATAAAGGGAATTTAATGAAAATATTTAAGTCGAGCTATGTATGTATTTAAAGTGTAATTCTCTAAATCGGAGAGATCGGTTCAAGGTGGTATTTGACCCCCAAACACGCAAAAAAATAGAGAAAAGAGCTAAATGAAATGCCCTTGCTATATTTTAAATCCGTTACGAAAGTGGATTTATGAAATATTTCGATTAAAACAAATTGTTTGAAAATGCATTTAAAAGTTTAAACGCGAGTAATAATTTCTCAATCTTAAAGAAAATTGGTGTGACAATTAGATTAATTAATTTCTGGAACGTCCTGATATTATTGTAAAAGTACTACAAAATTACACTCCGAAATAGATTCGGCAAAATTTCTGACAGGGGAACCGATTTTGTTGTCCCCTTAATCGCATATACCATACATACTGTCGAGATCAGCGTTTTTTGCTGGGTACGATTCCGTGGTCGAAATACTAAAGATATTTCACAATAATTAGTAATTTTAACTTTTGTGGGTTAAAATGCCCATTTCCAATGCACTGGTTGTAATGCAATGCATATTAACTGCAACTACCAAAAACCCGTGGCATATAGTAAATTTTTTGAGTGGCCATTGGATATGGTAGACCTCCAACCGTGCCGTAAGTTTAAAACATGTAGACAGGCACAGTTTTCAAAAGTGATTTCGATTGCTCGTCCCAAAACGATACATATAATAGCCAAAAACTTTAAATAAAAAAATTACTGTAAAATATCTCCAGTATTTCCATCATGGATTAGGAACCAGCGAAAGAAGTTGATGTAGACAGTATATCTGGTATATGCGATTAGAGGGGTCGCCAAAATCGGTTCCCTTGTGAAAAGAAAAATTTCTTTGCATTGAATTTCCCTTTCTCGAAATATTAAAATGGTCTCTAAATCGTCCATCGCTATCGCATATTACGATAAATTTACGAATTGAAATTTAATCAGAAAATGCTTTTATTCGTCATAGACCAAAACAACAAACCTTAACAACGGATTCTAAACGCCTCAAATAATTTTATGTGAAGACAATATTAAAATGCAAATCCGTTTTGAGGAAAAAATCTTTTGATGTCAAAACATTTTGATTTTTGAACTGACCCTATTTACTTCCCATATTATTAACTATTTGTTCGCATTGTCCTTGTCAATCTGCCAACACAGGCTTTTTCTGGTTTTTGATGTAGGATTAAGTAGAAAGGCATCATATCATATCAGTGATAAATCAGTAATTTTGATGATTGAACATGAACATGATCTATGATCCTGATCCTGGTCCCATTCCGTAAATCCCTAACACGTTGCGTTCAGTTGTTGACTTGAATGAACTGAACGAATAAATAGTGCTGCATTGCACGTAAATCTGATGTGATGATGTAGCGATTTCTATTGTGCTTGGTTGGGAAGAAGATGAAGATGAAAAGAGAAGAGGAAAAGCCAGCCCTAGAGATGAGTTTGGCACTCCCTTTGGCTGAGATCAAGCCATCCTCTTTCCTTTTTCATCTCATCAGTTTCTCGTTCTGGTTCCGTCCTACTTACACATCCACATCCAAGCTCCATTCTGTTTTTTAGGGAATGAGAATTGAGAGTGGGAAAAAGGCTTTTAGAATTAAAGGCTACAAGCTATTCTGTAAATCTGTGATGATACATCTTCTCTTCATTCCAATACAACTACATTGCTCAAATCCAAAAAGACTGATGGTGTTTTTCCATTCTGAAAATCACACAATCAGTGTTGTGGATTGATTTAGTTGAGTAACTGAATTGGATGCTTTGGCGCACATTTTGAAATCCAGACGAAATATTCTAATCAAGTTTGGACGCAAATTGGTTGTCAGACATAATGGTAGAGTTTAGCAAACAAACTTGAATATTTTAGCGCACTACGTAAAACAGAAATAAAATAAAATTCGTAAAATAACCAGAGCGAAAGATATAAATGATTTAGGTTACTGAACCTGAACACTCAAGCGCACAAAGAAAAGGAAGAGAAATTCAATAAAATTCGAAAAAAATGATAAAAATCTTAAAAGCTGTCAAACGTTCCATCATTCAAAGAGTACGATAATTTATCATCAAATTCCGATGAATTATTTTTTCTTCGCTGATTATGAAAATCGGCAAAAAATTTGGTTAATTAAACAGTATTTGTTAAAATTGACTAACTCAAAAATTGACGTTCATCGACATTTTTTAAATGCAAAATCCATGTTAATGTCCATTTGACGACACGACTGACTTAAAAACGAAGCCATATTTAGGCGGGAAGGTGATTGCCCACTCAACTCATAAAAACTTCCAATTTCTTTGAAGTGGTGCGACAATTCTAATTTCGAGACAGGAATTAACTTTCCGTAGTCGCCAAGCTGTCTGGGACAAACTGAAGACTTAAAAAAATATTTAACACCTCGACACCCACCTTTTAAAATCCTTTGACTTTTTAGCACCCGACTTGAAAAAAATGACTATAGAAATGATTCCTTAAAATGTTTTTCAGATGGCTTTCTTTTTAAAAAAGGTCTTAAAATCTCAAAAATGAGGGCATATGCCAAGCAGAGCGAAGGATTAAAAATTGAAGTATACATGGATTACTTTAAGAAAAATATGAAATGGTAGGGACAATATTACAATCGCAATCACAAAACGAGCAATCCGTCCGGGTGAAAAAAAAGTTAAGCCTTTTTGAGCCACGTAGTCTACCAAACCAAACCAGGCTTCATCGTATCGTATCGTGTCATCTCAGGGTTTTAGCTTGAGCTTTAGTTCCCTACAGTAATTAAGCTTTCTGGTATGATATGGTGAAAAACATGAAGAAGTAATCCTCACTCGGTGTAGATGGATGATGGATATTATTTCTCATTTTCTAAAACGAATGGATTTACAAAGTGTGGCTTGGCTTGAGCTACTAATACCAATTCGCCTAGTCTTGCCTGTCCTGGTGTGAGGTGGTTTGAGGAAAGGCCAAGCCAAAGCCAAAGCACCTTTTCACATCTGCTTTTTACTACTTACTTTAGAGTAGTAGCAAGAGTCAGAAGTAAAATCCACTCTGAAATCTCAGCACCAGTGTCGGAGGTATAATTAGAGCATAAAACACGAAAACCATGTAGCAATGACACTTAAAACATGCTCACAAACGGAAAAAACTTGAATCTGGGGCGACCAGCAAATTATTGTTAGCAAAGCAAGTAGAAATAAGTCGCTGAGATCTCGGTAAACCATGCCTGCAAAAGTATTCATACGTCCAGTTTTATTATCGACTTAGGACTTGTACATGAAATGCGTTTTCCTAAAAAGTATTTACTATAATTTAAAATAGAATACGAAAATTACCTTTTGATAAAAGTCGTTTCTGATTGACAAAAAATAAATTAGTTGATTCTTCTGAAAATAATTTATACGTATGTGCGGTTTTCACGTTAATTTATTGTTTCTGCGTCATAACGGAATTCGAGATAAATCTAGATACCTGGTTCAAGGGAATATAGGGTTTGGTGACAAATGTTTTTTCTTGAGACGCATGATATAATAGGGTCCGGCTGCTGCTAGAAATTTAAGGTACATGTGTACTTAAGCTCCTCTGGATATAGTAAATCTGCTTGTAGAAAAACTTCAGTTAAAATCCAGACTTTAATTTTAATCACTTTAAAATAACGTTTAAAAAAGTCAACAGAAATTTGAGTCAGAATCTTTAATAACACGTAAACCGTATTTCATAATTGAACGGCAGTAGCATGAATTCATATTTGATGCTCTAGTCACTTCATCCTACAACCAGGTTCCCCCTACTCAATCTCTCCGCTGTAGAGGATGAAGCGAGAGCGAATGAAATTCGGATTAATTTTTTTTTATTGGTGGGCTCAATCTCGTATTCTCACAATCACAATTACAATGAAAGCGAGAAAAACATCACATCATCATTTCATCTCATCTTATATCTCCAGCATCGTATCATATCATATCACAATCCACAATTCATATTGTATTGTCATCACATCATTCATGTCAGTAGGAATTAGGGAGCCCAGATCAAGTCCAAAAGCATTTTTTTCTTCTGTTCCGTCGTCGAAGCTGAACAGTGGCTTGGCTCAATGTACCCCTTGTCTTGTGTTGTGAACGGGAGCTACTCGCTACCGCTACCGTATTGGCTTGCTAAAGAGTCTATTATAATATGAATGTCGTGTAATGTTGTGATAATCATTTGTAAAGAAGCAGTCTTGTCTTCAGGTTCGTTCGTGTTTTTCTTCAGCTTTTAGGATATTTTCTTGAGCTCATTTCATTTGATCACTCTGATTGTTATTGTGATTGTGAGAAGGTGAAGACAAGACAAGACCCTTGGTCTTCTCAGGTCTTTCTTGGGTTTCGACTTAATCTCATTGTTCTTCTCACTTTACTCCACATTTACTGTCACGACTTCATTAGAGTTAAGACGACCAAAAAGGAGTAGTGGAGAAGTGTGTGTGGAAAAGACAGTAAGTCTCGGAATTTTGATTGTCTCACGTTTCCCCAAAATATACGGGAAAGCGAATATCCATAATTTTAAGTGAATTTAAAAGTTATTTTACAAAATAAAGTAAATTAGATTGTGTGAAATTACAAAGTGGACCTAAACGGAGTTAAATAAACAGAAAAAAATGTACTTCCCGAAAATTTCAATATTTTTGGAAATAAAATAAAGCGAGATTGACGGATGTGAAATTTTCAGAACGGATTAAAAAAAAAACAGTGAAAAACCTTAAAACAAAAAACAACGGATTTAAGTGTTCCCGAAATAGAAAAGCATTTACGGATTAAGTTTAAGTGAATTTGAAGAGAATTCGGATTAGGTTCTTCGAGTTCCAAGAAAATTAAAAAAAAAAACAGGACTTAAGTTCTCCTGTTTATTAAGTCAGAAAAGGTCTAAAAATTTGGAAATTTTTTTCCAAAATTTTCCAGAACCGAGTCAAACGTTTGGACGTGAAAATAAAATTTCGCTGGCAATTCTGATTCCGACAAAGATTTTGACTCGACAAATTGGACGCAAATTAATTTTAGTGAAATTAGCATTGTGAAAAAATCCACTTGGTATTTATTGACGAATTCAATTTATTCTATCGAATTTTGTGCTTCGTAATTTTCAAAAAAATCTCCACAAATCCTCATGAAAATGGCGAATATACCTACAACCTGTTTTAGTATATTTCCCTTCATCGCACGCTCTTCTGCCGCTACAGATCACCTAATTAAAGAAATGAGTGGAAATACAACAACACCTTCAGGTCCTGGTGGACGCACATCCTTCACAATTGAAAGTATTCTTGGATCACAATCTCTTTCCCAATCTGGAAAACAAAAGTCCACACTCGAACAATAGTAGTCACAGTAACTCCAGTTCTCCTGGTCTCCCCATTCATGTTGGAAGCAATGGGAATTGTAATAAAAACGGAGGAAATAACCTTTCCGGAGGAGGTGGAGTGAAAAATGGAGGAGCCACTGTGAATAATAATAATAACAATAATAGTGGTGGAGGTGGTGGTGGTAATAGTGGCGGTGGAGGGAATTTAGCTAGTTTTCAACCCTTTCATTTTATGCACCACCCTGCATTCCATCTTCATAATCCTCAGGCGGCAGCGGAATTTTTCGGTAAGAAAATAAGAATTGAATTTTCTAAAAAAAATTAAGAATCTTTCGGTTAAGATCAAGCGGCAGATGATCTAATTTTTTATGAAGGAAAAATATTATCGTAAAAATTAGAAATAATTAAAAAATTCGATGAAATTGAAGATGAATGACGATACTCAATTTGCGAATTTCAAAATCATTCACGAGTTTCAGAGGTAGAGACAATTCCCTGGACACAAAATTGAACGAAATAATTAATAGGTTTCAAAAAATAATTCAAGCTTTGCGTTCGTTCCTGATCGAAAATGAAAATTGGAGATCTAATTTGTTTAGGAAAACGAAAGAAAATTATAACTTACGAAACTGGCGCTGAAGTGACACATTTTTGACGAACAGCAATTGTTCCAGAATCTAAAAAAAATTAGCCTTGCTACTTCTATTCCACTTCGCATGCAAATCAGGGAAAATTCATGTAAATTAAAATGATACAATTCTTAAAATCGAAGTAAAAATTTGGAAAAAGAATAACATTTTTCATGTTTGAGTTCCAATGCGGAACGTCCTTGTACATTTCACAGAGTCATTATGAAATTAATTAATTATCAGGTTATTTATCTTGGGCTGATAGATCATCGTTACATGGACAATTTTTTATCTCACAAAATATAATTATTTTTTTGTCCCATTCCAAATATTTTGAGAAATGAAGAAAAATCAAGTAAAAAAATAAGTTTTGACGCTTATTCCACTCATTCCATTAAATTCGCCAATTTTACGACGTGAGAAAAAGGTCAAGAGTCAGAAAGCTTCATACATCCTTCCTTTTTTCATATTTTTTTTTGTGGGTGATTACATTACATTACATTTACG